>NDXB01016203.1:8199-18689 GCA_002631895.1 Agapornis roseicollis
GGGGGGGGGGGGAGCGCTGCTGGAATGATTAACCCGCGCCGCGTTACTCCTTCCATCCTGCAACCTTTTTCCTCTCCGTTTCCAGCACTGGAAAACGCTTCTTTTCCACCGCCTTCCCACACACATGGCCCTGCTCAGGGAAAACCCTGTGGGCAGGAGCAGGGGTTCGGGGCACAGCACGGGCAGGATCCGGCCCGTTTCGGGGTGATTTGCCGGCAGATGGCAGTGGAGCCATGGGGAGCCATTGCCCCATCGGCTTCACCCCAAAACCCGGGCACAGGAGCGGGTGCCGCCGGCGCTGAGCAGGGTGGGTGTTGTAGCCAGCACAATGGTGCTTGTCCTGCAGCACCCGGGGCCAAGAGCCCCGCAGCACTGGGCTGGAGAGAGCAGCAAATCCTTGGCCTGGGGTGGGTTTTCTAAAGGGGAAACTGAGGCACGAATGGGGGGAAAACCACTTGGAGGCTGAGGACAGCAGGGATGGGACATGGGAACAGCAGACCCTGCCCTGTGATGCTTCAGGATGCTGCTGTTATGGGTGACCCCCCCCACCCCACCCCCCGGGAGCTGCAGGGGCAATGGGGCAGCACGTTGTTCCCAGGGGATGAGGATGCTTCAGTGCCCACTCGTGTTTGGCTTTGCTGGAAACGGCCCAAAGCTGCGGGGGGCATGGATGGGGACCCAGGGGCCGTGCTGGGGGTCCCGAGCGAAGCCCCCGCTCCAGGGCCACGACCCGTGCGGGGCAGGGAGAGGCCGGGAGGAGGCGCTGGCAGCCGAGCCCGACGCCGGCTGCAGAGGCGGCCCAGGGAGCCCGAGCGGAACGCGGTGGCTGCGGTCCAGGTTCCCACGGCAGCCCTGGTGCAGAGAACACCCCCGGAGCCGGTGGCGGTTGCCACAGCGCTGGGCCTGGGGCCAGCCCGGGGGGTGCCGGCACCGGACCCTGGCACGGCGCGGGGGGGGGGGGGGGGGCGGGGGGGGGGGGGGGGGGGGGGGGGGGGGGGGGGGGGGGGTGTTGGGAGAGCAGGGGTGAGGCCTGGGGTCGGAGAGCACCCTTGGAGTCCCGCCGGCAGGCCCGGCGGNGGGGGGGAGCAGCGTGAGGCGGTGGAGCTGGGACCAAAGGCTCCTGACCCGGTCCCCGCTGCCCCCGCCTGCCTTTGAAGTGCCGGGACTTCGCCCTTGGTAAAGCTGGGAGGTTCCCAAGGAGTTCCTGGCTGGATCCCGGCACCCAGCACCCAGAGTCCTGCTGGGAACCCCCGCGAGCCCCGGGGCTCCAGGGGCTGCTCGGTTCCCTTTGCCCGCCGCAGCCGGGAGGAAACGGCTGCAGCCGGGCCCGGCGCTGGGGTTCTTCCTGGCAGGGCCGGCGCCAGGCTGAGGCCCGGAGCAAGGAGGGGAAGGCGGGGGGGCTCGGGGCCGGTGCCCTCGGCATGCGGTGGGGAGGAGGAGAGGGCAGCACTTTCACCCCCGCTCCCTCGAAGGCTGCCTGTGCGCTGACCGGACGCCCCTTATTGGGTATAAATAGCAGGGATTAAGGCCTGGTGTGACACTGGAGTCACTTCCATCACCACCACCACCTTGGGGCCGCCCCACCGGACCTCAATGGGGTCATTGTGCACCGCGGCCCCACAGGGTACATCCCAAACAGCTGCTGAGCCCAACCCCATCCGCTCCCCCCTTCACCATGGGCTGCGGCCACCACGTGCCCCTGTGGGGTCCCACACAGAGCGGGGGCCTCACACAGGGTAGGTGATGGTGATGGTGGTGATGATGGCGATGGTGATGGTGGTGACGGTGATGATGGCTCCCCACTATCCCCATCCCCACCTGGCCGTGCCGGCTCTGACACGGCCCTGCGGCCCCCTCCCTGCCCGGGCAGCGCCGGCAGCTGCTGTGGGGCGTGATGCCGGGGTGTGCCGGCCGCCGCGGGGTGCGGAGCGAGGGAGGGAGCCGCTGCCACCCAGCAAGACGGGGCCGGCCGGGCGCGGAGCCTCGCTGCCTGCAGCCAGCGCGGCCGCACCCGTGTGGGCTGAGCGGACCCCGGCGCCCGGCGGAACCAGCTCCATCGCGTCCCGGCTGCCCGCGGACAGGCAGCTGCAGGCAGGGCCCCCCCCCGGGGCCAGGCAGGTGCAGGGAAGCCGGGGAGCGCCCGCTGGGGCCGGCAGGAACCGGAGCTGCCGCCCTCCCCGCGGTGCCGGGGGAGCCGGGGGCTGGGACCCGCGGCTGCGGGATGGCCCCGGCCCCGCTCGCCCCTCGCTGCTTCCCCACATTGTGTCTCCCGTCCGGCCCCACGTCCTGTCTCGTTGCAGACCCCACACAGTCACACCTCGGTCCTGGCTCGGGCACCCCAACGGGTCCTGTGAGGTGTGAGGAAGGCAATGGGGGGGCCCTTCTGCTGTGTGAGCACAAGCGTGCCTTGCACCCGCTGAGGGTGCAGGGTTGTGCCCCACCGAGCCCCGTCGAGGGGAGCTGCTCTTTCGCTTGGTTCCTTGTTTCTGACCCCGAACGCCAGCAGCTCCTGAGCCCCGTGGTTCCCATCGGAGCAGCAGCGCTGCCGCATGGCTGCTGAGGGGCTGCAAGGCCGGGGCCGCAGGCACTGGGAGAGTGGGATTTGCCCCCCCCCTCCCCCCGGAGGGAATTTTCCACCCGGGAGCTGCAGCCTCAGCTGCCGGCAGAGCCCTTGCCTCCCTCTGACCGCAGCCCTGCAGTGGGACAAGAGCCTTGAAGCCGCCCAGTGCCGGCTGCCCTGAAACGCCGGCCTTGTCTGGCTGCTTATCGCAGCCTTGGGATGAGCCTCACCAGAGCAATCCTCCCAGGGCCGAGCTCTGTCTGCCTGCAAGGGACGGGGGAGATAGGAGAGAGGAGGGCAGGAGAGCCCCGGCTCTGCCTGCGCCTCATCACCACGGCCAATGCAACCGGGGAGCTCCGGTTCCTGCCGCTCAGCCTGGTGGGTGCCAGAGCCCCATGGTGTGGGGCTGCCTCCTGGGATGCTCCCAGCATCACTGGGATGAAGGGGCTGGAGAAGCTGGGATGGCTCCTGCCTTCACCAGCATGTGTGTGTCAGGGCAGGGCCAGCACCAGCTCAGCATGGCCAAGGTCTCCCTTTGGAGCTGAAGGTGCGATGGGGAGACAAAGGTTTAATGAGGAGTTGTTGGCTCTCTCTGATCCTTCCGCCCATTATCTAATCAGAGCAGGGCATTTAGAAGGCCACAGTGCAGGGTGAGTCACTTCCCTGGCCGGTGCCTTAGTTTCCCCATGGGTAGAGCACCGGGATGAGCCCAGCCTGGCTCCCTGCAGCGTGTCTCGGCGCTGGGGAATGCAGCGCAGTGGGTCTGGCCCAGGGCTGGATTCCTCCATCTGCTCTTACACTGACTCACCCCATCCCTGGGCGCAGCATCTCCATCCATCCCATGGAGAAGGGGCTGCTCCGGCATCCCAGAGCAGTCACGGAGCTGAGAGCCAGCCCTGCCTGCAGTGCTGGGATATCCCGGTGCGGGCACAGGTCCGGGACATCCCCACCTCCGTGCAGAGCCATGGCAGAGCCGGTGGCACTCAGGGCTCAGCTCTCCTCCCCACCAGGATTTCCTGCTGCCATTCCCAGCAAAGGCCATGGCCCCAACATCTGTGGGGTGACCCCATGCAGCCACCAGCCCGGAACCAGCCCCTCTGCTCCGTGCTGCACCGGGACCCAGGGTCAGGCCCGGGGCGAGGCGGCAGCCCCGGTGTCCCACACCGGTGCCGATGCCGGGCACCATCACCGTAAACAGGAACCATGGCCAGGGCAGCACGGGGGGAGCGTGCCCGGGACTGGATGCGTGCACCCAGCATGAGCCCGTATCCACTGTGACACACATGGAGGTGCCTGTGAGCAGGGTGAGCGCACGCGTGAGTGTGTGCATGAGCGCACATGGGGCTGCAGGGGTTGCACACGCGTGTGCAGGGATGAGGCCAGGAGGAAGCGCCTGCTCCCGTCCCCAGCCTGCTTGGGGTTGGGGTTCCCTGTGGCACAAACCCCTCTAAAGCAGGGCCCCTTTTCCTCCTCCTCCTCCTTGGCTTCGGTGGGTGCCAGAACCAGTGAGTGTCCCCATGCACCCCTGTGTGCACTGGCGCCCATGCACCCGTGTGTGCCCCTGGTGTCCATGCACCCATGTGTGCCCCGGTGCCCATGCACCCGTGTGTGCCCCTGGTGCCCATGCACCCGTGTATGTGCCGGTGCCCATGCACCCCTGTGTGCCCCTGGTGCCCATGCACCCCTGTGTGCCCCTGGTGCCCATGCACCCCTGTGTGCGCCGGTGCCCATGCACCCCTGTGTGCCCCGGTGCCCTGCGCTGCACCGTGGGGCTGCAGCCGCCCCACCAGCCCTTGGCAGCTCCATGGGGTGGTGATGGGAGGCCGGGCAGAGGGGTGCCTGCGGCCCTGGGCTGGCACCAGGCCCCCTGCGGGTGAGGTTCCCACATTCCTGACACGGCTCCAAGTGGAGCAGTGGCAGGCGCGGGGCGGGAATGCCGCTGTGCTGAGTGTGCACCCGTGTGTGTGTGTCAGCGCCGCCCCATGCCCCCCACACCCGGCCCCATGCCCAGCATCGCCCCCAGCCCTTGGCACACGTTTGGGCTCCGCAGGATCCATCCCGCAGGACCCCAGCTGTGCCCTGTGCACGGGCAGGATGTGGCCCTGGGGCTGTGGGGTTGGACACCCATGGGTGGGCTCGGTGTCCCCATGGGACCCCCCTCAGGCGGGGACACTGAGCACGGGAGGGGGGGAGGGGCACGGGGCAGGGTTGAGTGTTGGGTGCTGAGGATGCTGCACCCCAACTGCGCACCCCAAAGTGGAGCGGCTGAACTACACCCCCCACAATGCACCGCGGGACGGGCTGGCCCTGCCCACCCTGGCGTGGCCTCAATGGATTGTGGGGTGCGTAGTCCTGGGGGTGGGGGGGTGTGGAGGGGGGGGGTGTCGGGGTCGGGCTCTGTGACCCCCGGGTACTGGTGATGGGGTCCTGGCAGCGGTGGCACCGCAGGCACCCTGCCCATGGTGTCAGTGCTCCTTAAGCCTGGATCACACCGGGGGGCAGCCCTTGCACCCAGGGCCTGGCTGGGGTGCGGTGAGGGCAGGGGTGAGGGGAGCAGAGGGGATCAGCCCCGGGGTGGCAGCAGAAGCTGGATGAGGGGATGAAGCTTCAGCTCCATTCACACCCAGACTGGACCAGGAACTGCCCCAGCGGCAGGAGCTGAGGGATGGGGTGGGAGGGATGGGATGGAGTGGGAGGGATGAGGTGTGGTTTGCTGCCCCCTGATTTATGAGCCTGGGTCATCCCAGGAGCGAGGTTCCGCATATACCCAAGGAGGCCACTGAAATCCTGGGTCCTTCCCCTCCCCAGGGCTGGCAACTTGCTTAAGCATTTCTAATAACAATAATAACAATAATAATAACAACAACAAGAGGAGGCTGAGCTGGCCTCTGACTCCTGCAGCCAACCAAGAAATGCTGCAGCGTCGGAGAGACAACCGCGAGGGCTGAGCTGAGAGCAGGGCTGGATCCAAGCCACAGGGGCCTTTCCCTGGCAGGGAATGAGGAGGGCAGGGGCTCAGGGCTGGTTTCCTGCCCCGCTTGGTGGGTCTCAATCCTGGCCCGTGCCCAGGGCGAGGGTCCCATCAGTGGCCATGAGCTGGGAACGCACCCACGGTGCTGATGCAACCACCGAGACCTCTCCTGACCCGCGACTGCTGCGATTGCCAAACCACCGGGGCCAGTGCATGGGCTGGGGCGCAGGATGGGGCTCAAGGGGGAACAGGGGCCATGGTGGCTAAAGGGCAGGGGCAGAGCTGGATGCCATAGGGCCAGGGTCTGGGATTCTCCCCACTCAACCCAGCACAGCTCTGGGCTGAAGCTTGGGCACGGGAGATGCTGGAGCTGGTGCGGGGATGCTGAGCAGGGCCGGGGCCAACCTGCCCGTGCGCTGCAAGGGGGAAGAGTCAGATCCCAGCTCCTGCCCTGCCCAGGGAGGCAGCAGAGCCAGGGGCAGGGAGCTGCTCACCCTGCATCAGCAGGGACAGAGAGCTCAGCGTCCTCATGGGGACCATGAGCTCAGGGAGCCCAGAATAGCCCTGGCCTCACTGTGGGCTGGCAGAGCCAAGTACGGCCCCACACCTGAGCCCGCGGTGCTGCTATATCCGGAGGGATTCGCCATCCTTCCCAGGGCCAGGGCCAGGCTGCTGATGGGAGCCTCTGCGGTGACTCCCCCTGCCCCAGTTCTGTTGGGCTGGGATCTGGCTCATCCCAGGGTCCATCAGGAGCCGTTCAGTCCCACACTGTGCCAGGGTCCCTTCTGCCCAACACCCAGGGGGTGACTTCCCCTCTGGGGCTTGTCAGGCTTGAGGCCAGGGTGACGGGCTGAGCCCCAAGGGGGGTGTCCCAGAGCCAGGGCAGGCAATGCCAAGGCTGGGTCACTGGCTCTGGCTTCATTGGGCCGACGGCCGGTGTGTCCTCAGGCTGCGACGCCTGGACACGGTGCCAAGGGCCACCAGGACGCATCCCGGAGAGCCGGGAAACACACGGAGCTGGTTGTGTGTTTCTAAGGACACGCCTGGGTGTTTACAGCCCCACCAGCGTCACCAGCACCAGCACCACCGTCCTGCCCAAGGACACCCAGCACCCGCCATAGGGCAGCGCTGAGCCCGGTGGGATGGGGGGCTCCGGCTTGGGGAGGGGGGGGGTCATGCCGGGAGGGTGGGGAGCACCGGTTCTTAGTCACTGTAGCCATGGCTCACCTGAGCACACCGGCACCATGTGAGTCACCGCTCACCACCGTGACTAAGGCAGAGCCGTAGGGTTTGGGGTACAGGGAGCGGGGGGCCGGGACCCCCATCCCTGTGCGCCCCCCTCCCCCCCCCCCATCCCAACGAAGCCTCAGGGGCCGCAGCAGGAGGAGGTGAAGCCGCTCGGCTGCACCCTCCTGCCGGGTGTGCCCAATGCAAGCCCTGGCCCCGCGCCCATGGGAACGCTCCCGTCCGCTCCTGGCAGCGCCCGCCCCGTGCCCACCGACCCCTGCACCCAGTGGGAACGGGATGGGCACCTGCGGAGGTCCTGGAGGAGAAACCCGGGTCCCCCCAAGGCTGCAGCCCCGCATCTTCTGCAGCTGCAGGAGGGAGAAACCGCCCCGTTCCCTCCTCTCTGGCGTCAGCTCTGCCCTTAATCCCATGACCCCGCGCCTGTGAGGGGAATGCAGAGACTTGTGATAAAATCCCCGTTTGCCAAAGCTGCGAACGCGGCCAGGAACCGAGGCCAAAAGGGAAAGGGAAAAGGAGAAAAGGAGAAAAAAAAAAAAGAGCAAAGCTGCTGCCTGGGGCTGGTGGGGGATTTCCCCACGGAAGGAGGGCTGGGAATTCCCTTCCTTCGAGGGACAGCACTTCCAAGAACCAGCCCCCAAAAGATGCAGGGCTCCCGGCTGAAGCTGGGGCTGGCAGGATGGGGCAGCACCGAGCCAGGTGATGGAGCTGACCCCGAGCCTGGATGTGCCCAATGGACAGCCCCCATTTGAAGCATCCCTATGGGACCCTCGGTGAGCCCCATCCTGTGCCCATGCTGCCCAGCTGGTGCATGTGAGCCACTGTGGGGCTGATCCATAGGGACTGAGGGAACTCCTGTGGCCTGCAGCTGGATCGGGGGGGGGGTATTTGCTTGTTGGATCAGCTCTCCCCAAGCTGCTGAGCCATGCGGGGTTTGGAGAATGCTCCCTCTGGAGACGGCAGAGCCTGGGATGCTGCACAGCAATTATGCCCAAGTCTGTCTGTAATCTTTAACGCTGTATTCCCAGGGCAACACAATGAACTAAACACACAAAATCTGGGCTGCTGGGAATCCTGGGATCTCCCAGCTTGTGTCTCTGGAGGCTCTGGATACTTGGAACCCCACTGAAATCTGCACATGCTTCCTAAAGCACCAGCTCCCGGAGTCATGGGATTGCCGGAGGAGATGAGCTTCCTCACAGGAAGGAGATGGAGCCATGCGGGAGGGTGGTGACCGGGAACAGGGCTCCTTAGGGCTGCGAGGATGTGGGGAGATGCCCCTGGGGCATGGCCAGAGCTAGAGCAGCTTCCCCATGGCCATGACATCCCCTTGTCCCTCCCCACACAACCCAGGCTGCAGGGCTGCAAGCAGGGAGCTACCGGCTGGGATGGTGGCTCTGGGGTGAAACCTTGTCCCTTCTGGTGCAGAACCGACCCCATGGCCAGGGCCCGGCTGCCCCTGCTCCTCCCGGGACACACAAGCTGGGATGCGGCTCCTGGAGCTGTGGCTTCACAGGCCCAGGGCTTGCAGCTCCCAGGGAGAACAATGGCGCATCCCTGCCCCGGCCCCTCTCCCAGGGACAACAATGGCAGGAGCTGGAGCTGCCTGAGCTCATCTCCCCCTTGAGAGCCCGGAGGGGGCCGGGGGGCTGCAGACAGCACCACAAAAGCTCCCTCCCATCCCTGCTCAGCTCCTGGCACACGGAGGGGTCTCGCTCCCCCCCCCACCCCAGCAAGGTTCTACCATGATCTGCCATTCGGGAGGAAAACAGTGGCTGCGTTTTGGGGCTGCAGAGAGGAATCCCCCCCCCCCCCCCCCCCCCCNGGCTGCGTTTTGGGGCTGCAGAGAGGAATCCCCCCCCCCTCCACCCCTCCGGTCTCTCCAGGCCCCCCTCGTTGCTGCCTTGTGGGTCGGGGATGTGCAGCCCCCTCCTCGCAGCAGAGCGGCTGCCAGCTCCCCCCTCCAGCTGCTTTGTGTCTCGGTGTGCCAGGGCATTGTCTGTGAAGGAGAGGCAGCGGAGTCAGCCGGAGGTCAGCAGCATCTCCCCAGCACCAGCATCCTCCCTGCGCAGGCTGGGGCAGCCGCTGGCCCCGCAGACCCTGTCCCGCGCTGGGGGTAACCAGCCCGTGGCTTCCACCCCAGGGCCCTGGGACATCACCCTCTGTGTGTTCTGCCTCTGCTCCAAAAGGTCCTGCGGGGCTGAGCCCTTGCCCTGGCTGTGAAATAGGTGATTGGGAAGAGGGAATCCCTCGGGAAGGGATGGCCCAACCTCGCTATTAGACATCAGCCTCGACCGGGAGCTGCTTTGAAGCTCAGCTCCCCAGGAGAACTCAACCCTGTGCATGGGCTGCCTTTGACCCCAGTGATGGGGACCCCCGGATGGGTAGAGCCGAAGCCCCAGGAGAGGCTCAACACCCCCCACCCCCCCCATCGGGCTGAAACCGGGTCAGGGCGCACGGAGCCGGGCCCCCTGGTGCAGGACCCGGCACAGGGAGCAGAGGTTGGGACCCTCAGGGCAGGGACCGGGGCCCCCCTCCGGGAGCGGCTGCGGCCGCGTCACCTGCGGGTGCCGCGGGAGCCGGGGCCAGGGCCGGAGCCGGGGCCAGGGCCGGTCCCTGCCCCCACCAGGCTCCACCCCGGGCGGTGCGGGATAAAACTTGGGGCACCTCCCCGGCGGCTCCGAGTCAGGGCTGCGCTCGGGCCGGCGGCAGCGCTCGGCAGGGACCCAGCTCCGCGCCGCGACCCCCGGGAAGTGGTCGGGGTCTCCTCCTCCTCCTCCCTTCTCCTGCCGCCGGAGGCAGCTGCGCTCTGGGGAACGGCGGGGCAGCGCTCGGGGCTCGGTGAGTGGGGCTGGCGGCGGGCGGGATGGGCCCTTGTGGGGTCCCGGAACCGGCTCCGGGGGTTCTGTGGAGGGGGGTTCCGCAGAGCGGGCTGAGCTCACGCACTTTCACCGGGGCAGGCGGGGTGGCCCCGCTCCCCCGAGCCTGAAGCCTCCCGTGGGGACACACGGCAGAACCCACTCGCTCGGGTGCCGGGCGCGCTTCCCACCCGCCTGGACCCTCCGTACCCCCGGTCCCTCGAGGCTTTCCGATCCCCATGGCACGGGCAGCGGGGCCGGGGACCCTCGCTCCGGCTGCTGGGGGACCATGAGCTCGGCACCGGGGCGCCTCACTGAGCCCCCGCCGCGTCCCGGGAAGCGGCCCCTCACCCCCGCTGTGCCCGGGTAGGTTCGCTCCGTACCGGCGGGTGAGCAGCGGCCCCGGGGGCACCGGGACCGGGCCCCCCTCCGGAGTCTCGGCCACGGCTCAGCGGCCCCCCCGGGGCGCAGGAGGCACGGCGGAGCCGGCAGAGGGCGCCCGCGCTTTGCTGACTCATAGCCCCCCCATAGCCCCCCCCCAGGCGAGGCGCCGGTCCCGGGGCTGCGGGAGCCGGGTCCAGCCCCCGGACCGGGGCCGCTGATTCCCTGTTGCGGGACGGGACGGGGGGGGGGGAATGGGGCTGAGCCCCGGTTGGGGCGGTTCGCTGTGGCTGTAACGGCGTCACCGGGAGGTGACCGGGCGTGTGCGTGTGACCGGGCGGGTGTGCCCGGCCGCGGGTGACTGTGCGTGTCCCCCTCCCCCGCCCTTTCCGCCTCGGTGTCCCCGCGTCACTCGGCTCCCGGTAGAGGGGGGGGGGGGGGGGTCCGGCTCCCCCCCGGCCCCCGCGGGTTGCCG
>NDXB01016204.1:0-39298 GCA_002631895.1 Agapornis roseicollis
GAAAAGAAAAGAAAAGAAAAGAAAAGAAAAGAAAAGAAAAGAGAAAGGGAAAGGGAAAGGGAAAGGGAAAGGGAAAGGGAAAGGGAAAGGGAAGGGAAAGGGAAAGGGAAAGGGAAAGGGAAAGGGAAAGGGAAAGGGAAAGGGAAAGGGAAAGGGAAAGGGAAAGGGAAAGGGAAGGAAAGAAAAGAAGAAAAGAGGAGAAAAGGGAGGGGAGGGGAGGGAAGAAAAAGAGAGGAGAGGAGAGGAGAGGAGAGGAGAGGAGNCCTTGAATGTTTCCTTTTGATACTGAAATAGTTTTAGAAAAGTCGATCTTACTTTTGGCATTTCTTACTACAAAATGATGCACTTCAAAACCATGAATTTGAGACATCTTGCAGCTTACTGTGAAGTTGCTGGTCTTTGTCAAAATAGTCTTCACTTGTGAAAATAAGGAAGACCTGCCTTGGGCATTGAACCATCAAACAGACCTCTAGCTAAATGCACAATGGAGTGATTTTGTCCTGAGGCTGCAGACTCAGACTGACACACAAATACAACTGTACTCTCTGTTTGCCTGTTAAGCATTTTTTTAATTCCTGAATATTTGCTGTGGACAAAATAAGAGCTGTGGGAGCAGTAAAAGCTAAAAAGATGAAGTGGAAACAGAATATCAATGAAATCTATGCTCTAGTCTTCTCAGGGGGGCATAAGGCAAGCTTTTCATCATTATTATTTAATAGTATACTCATTCAGGAAATTAGATACTGCTGAATAACAGAAAGTGATGCCATATTAGGAATAAAACTATCTGAGTCTTTCAGAATTATCTAGCATACCTAATGACCTGATTTAATCTTAAACTTTATAAAAGAGACTGTCACTGTCCTAATCTATTTGACGGGAATACAGTTTTGTTTGTCTTTAATATGTGAGCACAAGATTGAAATTTTCCTTTGTGAATAGTCTGTGATCCCTAATATTCAGAAGAGAGAACTGCACTGGAGAAAGACAGCTGAAGCAAAGGAATGTAACTAAGATGAAATGACAAGCCTAGCATGTAAAAGTCAGGAAGGCTTAAAAATAAGAATAAAATCTGCTTTCAGCACTATTGTCCAGAGATAGGCTGTGGAATAAGAAGTCACCAACTGTTTATTTGGTTTTCTTGCCCTCTGCTCCTTTGTTTGGTGATTACCTAAAAACTGTACCTTTTCCCAACTCTCCAGCAAACAAAAGTCTGATGCTGTCAGTATTCTTCCTCACCCTATATGCTTACTACTGGAAAGTGCGAATGACACACATGCATGGCTGCACATACTCCTGTCTGGATGAAGGTGCCCTTACAGGAGTGCCTCTACATGGAGAGGGTGAAGGATCTCCATTGCTGTGATAGAAAGGAGGGTAAGGAAAGGCACCTGAAAGTGATCATCTGTGTGGCTGAGCCCAACAGGACATGTGGTAACTACTCTCATCTATATGGTCACCTTTCCACTAACTAAAGGCCAACCAGGACTCAGTAATCTTCTTATAAAACAAAGGAACACAAAATGTGGCAGACGTTTTCCAGATGTAACTGAACCAAGACATATGAATCTTACCAGCAAGCTTCCTTCTTAACAGCTCTCTCACATAGGTATTTTGAAGAAGTGTGAGACCAAAGTGTTTTTAGCTTATAAGAGAGAGAGATTTTGAAAGAAGAGGATAAATGAAGATAGAGTGCCTCGAAGAAAAGGGAAGAGAGAAGGAAAACAGATATTCCTGGCAGGTGAGGGGAGAATGATGCAGACAGAAACCAGAGAAGCAAAATCCTTCATTATTTTGTAGGTGTTTGGAGAGGACAGGCAAGAATTTGACTTGAGCCATCAAAGTTTGAAGGTTCATCCATCAACTATTTTTCAGCAGATAAGCCTCTTGTCCAAAACTGAATTATGCTAAATCTCTCTAAAGAAATTTATTTTTTAAAATAAAGATTTCTCCAACACAACGTTGTGCTGTAAAGTACAAAAGATCACATATTTCCTATAAATGTTCTCAAAATGATTATTATTTCTGACACAGCTTCCTACAGTTTGAGTACTTCATTTTAAATGTTAATTTTTGTTGCTGATCAACCAAGGATTAGATCATACTATCCCAAACTGCTAGGGAAACACACAGGCATGCACAGACCACTTAGGATGCACACACATTTGTTCACACCTATGCACTGCTCTCTGAGAAAAAGCAATATATACTCCAGTATAATAAAAATAATAAGTCTTTGGTGTGTGTTGTTCATGCAATGGTGCTGAAAGGTATAAGTAGCACACCATTTTAATTTAAGCACAGACTATACTCATCATATGGAAAACTTTATAAAGACTAACATGCTAGTTTATGCTCACCTCATTGACCCTGCTTGTAATTCATTATCATCTGATGCCTGAGAGTCTAAGTTTATAAAAGGAAAAGAAATCCCAACTTTTGAGAGAAAACCCAGGGCTTTAGTTTAATCATGATGGGGAATTTATCATTCTGATTGTAAAAGATGAGGTTAAAGGACCATTAAATACTCTGCTTCTGGCTGTGGCTAATAAGATGTGCATGGGAAAAATTAACAAATATACTGCAAACACCTAGTAACACTTCTGTGGGGTACTTCCTCTGCCTCTAAATATCAATAGGTCTGGGACTGCTTGAGTTGTCCAGTCACTGCTCTTACAGTCATACAGAATTTTATATAGCTCTACACACTTCAATCACCTCTCATCCAATCTGCAAAGTATCATAAAAAGCTCTTCCTTACTTTTTGCCACCCTTTTCTCTACCTTTAGTGATTCCACTCTTTACAAAATTTAGAGAACAGAACTGTATGATGTTTTAAGGAGTTGAGGGTATCAAAGACCTAAGCTAAACCTTAAGAGCTGTGACAAACATTATTTGAAACGTATTGGAAACAAAATCAGCTATTTGTGCTGTGCCCAGCCTCTAAAACAAAATTTTACTATCTTTGTTCAACACTATTTGCTTTTGTTAGCTCATGATCACCACTTTAGACAGTAGAACTACTCAAAATACACAGACCTTATTGCTTATTTAAAGTCATAGTGTCTTTGATATAATTGCAATTGTATTATAGAAGAATATAAACAGAATGTTACTCACTCGTATTTATCTTCTGAAGTGAAATGTGCTTTTCCAGCTGTCTACGAAGTTTCACCTCGGCTCCATATTTACCAGTAGTCCCATTGTCAGCCAAAATAAAATGAGAATGCATACTGTTGAGCACTGTCAACTTACTCATGGGATTGGACATCGTCTGGTATGGCCGGACCACCTGCATTTTAGAGACAGAGGAGAAAAAAATGTACTAACCAGAAAAGACTCTCTGTACTAAATCAATTATGAGATGCCAGATAACAAGATGATACCAAAGGAAAAAATAAAATTGCTTTAATTGCTCATTCAAGCACGGCTGTCTTCTGTGTGTAAAGTAGAAAATAACCTTAGTTCTTAGACCAGTGTGGCCACATCCTGTAAACACTGGCCTTTTAGGCACAGACACTACTTAAAGGGTTTTCCATAGTAATCTGTTTCAGTACCACCGATGACCACTGTTTCAGTGTGTCGTGGTTTAAACCCAGCCACTCAACTCATTCACTCACTCAACCCCCCTTTCTTGCCCTCCCCTGCTTCCAGAGAGATGGAGAGGAGAATCAAAAGAATGCAACTCCCACAGGTTGAGGTAAGAACAGTTTAGTAACTAAGGTATAACACAAATCACTACTGCTGCCACCAATAATAATAACAATAAAGGAAATAACAAGGGAAAAGAATACAGCATCTCACCAACCACCGACAGATAACTCACGACACCCCACCAACCGCTGACCCAATACCTCCTCCAACACCCCAGAGAGAACTAGCCCTTCCGGATAACTTCCAGTTACATCCTGGGCATGACGTGCTATGGTATGGAATACCTCTTTGGCTAGCTTGGGTCAGGTGTCCTGTCCCTGCTTCCTCCCAGCCTCCCCTCCTCCCTGGCAGAGCATGAGGCTCACAAAGTCCTTTGTCAAAGTAAAACATTCGAGCAGTAACTAAAAACACCCCTGTTATCAGTTTTGTTCCCAAGTTGAGTCAAAACACAGCTGCACCAGCTACTAAGAAGGCAAAAAATTGACTGCTACTGCTGAACCCAGGACATTATCCACCCCTTACTCCATACCATTCACGTCATGCTCAGATCCTGCTGGAGATCTCGGCGAGGGAAGACGCGAATGACCAATATGATCGATATGCAGACTTTGATTTATTGACTTACACGGCTTACTTTTATACCTTATTCTTACATTACCATTACATCACCATAACTACTTGGCTTAATACAATTGGTCAGTTGCATTGCTATGTCTCATATCATTAGTTAGCACTATCATACCCATACTGGGCACCTTAACCCTTAACAATGCTAGGATTGGATAACACCGTCCTGGGAACTCAAGCCCCAGAACTTCTCAGCTCCCCCTCTCCTCCGCCTGCCTCTGAGTTCTTACAGCTGGTGTTTCTTTTACTCCCTAATCCATGGCCTTCAGTTTATCTTGACTCTATTTCTGTTCTCAGTCAGGCTGCCTTACACCAAGGTCGCTGGATTGCTCACAAAATGTCTGTTCTCCAACAAATCCCCCTTTCTGTTTTTGAGCAATCCAGATGGATGTCAAATTCTTCTTAACCATAGATATTATACATCATGACATACAACCTGCTATGAATACATAATAGTGTCAAACCTCATACAATCAAATCCTTAAGCCATACAGAAATTCCCCATCCTTTAAGGAGTTTCGTTAACCAATCCAGCCCATCAGTTTCTGTCAGATATTTGACCCCCTCTTTTAGTACAAAGCATTTACCCTTTTTATACTGTTGTCTGCTTACAATAGCCTGTTGTGTTATAATTGGATACATATACAATAGGTAGCTGTATTAGTGGATACATAATCAGTGGCTTGCAGTATTTAAGATTGGATACATATACAATGAGGCACACAGCAACTGGTTACAATTGGTTAAATTAAGCTTGCTAACAGTTCACTCTTGTGTCTTAGCACATTCCAGTTTCTTCTCATCTTGCTTGCACTGTTACTTTTGCGTCTTTACCCACGGCCTTCTTCATCCTTGGCTCATGTTGATCTTCATGTAGGTACTTGCTGACTTGGGAACATAGCCGTTCTTTCGGTAAAAATCCATTCACATCTCTCCTTTTTGTTTTACTATTTTTTTATATATATATATATATTTATCTGCTATCAATACCTGCTTTCGATGACTGTACTTGAGCAGGGGATTTGGACTACATGTGCCAATCACAGGCTGCTTTGTCTGCCTTTCTCTTTTGGATGGCTCTCTGATAACAGGGGAGGCCATCTCTCACATCAAGGTCAGGCATAGCATGTGTCCCCACCGCTCCATGCCTGCTGGGTTGCATCCAGCAGTGGAGCTAAAGGTTTTTCTTGGTGGCAAACACAGAGGCCAACCCAGTCTTGCCCTTGATTGTGGTAGAAGGCATGTGGTCAATTTTAGCCCTTGCATCTTGCTGTCAATGCAGAGTTTTACCTGCTTCATTCAGTAACAAGTTACTACTATGGCAAAGCACACAAAGACTTACATTAGCAGACTGACTATTACAGAGTGCAGCAGCATGTTGTAAATGCTGATAGCAGCAAAGTACTAGCCAAAGAAATTTCTTATCAGTGGCATTCTTCCACCCTCTTAATTTGTTCCATTACCTGCTTTATAACGCTACCATCATATTAGAATCTTTCTAGCTTTGGCCTTAGCATTTTTTAGTAGCCGCTGCAAAATTGCCTGCTCTAACATCTCTTTTACAAGTGACAAATCCATACAATAGAAGTTGTAGTTTCTTATCAGCAATTGGCTAGTAAATACAGGTGGTTTTATACATAAAATCACAGCTTCTAATAATAGCTATTTTTAGAAGCACACATATTCCAGTTGTTACTTTTCAGTTGCCCCAAATGATGTTTTGCAATCATTTGTTTTTCTCTCCCTCTATCTCATTCTGCTTGGGGTATTCGCAATCAGCTCCTGTAGCTGAGGCTTTAGGTTCTTTCACTCATCTGTCCAGATCATGGCAAGGCTTGACAAACTTTGCAGGCAGTTGCCATGGACCTGTAAGTAGGAGGACACAAATACATCCCCTTCCCTAGAGCAGAAGCATTCTGATGCAAAAGGAATGTAAAGCAGCTGCAGAAGTAAACAGCACGGTTTTAACAGTCAAGGATTTTGCTGTGTTATTACCCACTGTTTCTTTCTTTTTCTGCCACCCTGATGCTGCTTGGGTGATGGCTGATAAAGCTTGTGGTTGCACTGCCCCTCTCTCCTTTTTAGTTAGCAGCTCTTGTTTCAATCGATCTGTTTCTCTAAGTTTTGGATTTACTCTCAGGTTACTTTAAACACACAAAGCAAGGCTCCTACCACGCACCAAGCGTGTTGCAGGTGCTCTTTAAGCTTCGTTTGTGGTGTCTTCACAAACTGCCCAATGCTTCAATAGATGGAGAGGGTTGTTTATTACCTCGGCCCCAGTGCCTGTCCCGGCTGTTCCACCGGAGCACCGGGAGCCGAATCGGCTTCTTTAAACATGGGCCTCCATTTTTTTTTTTCTTTTTCCCAAACGCCAGCGTGCTCGGCAGCAGCCACACCATAAATCTCTGCTGGCAACGGCACCTTTGCAGTAATCCTTTCCTGTCTGAAATGTTAAACTGCTACCCATTAAAAACTTTCACATGAATCCGACAACAAACTACACAGGATACCATCTGTCCTCAACACACACATATATATATACACACACTTATGGGATCCCACAAGCACTCTCCACAGAACTGGAATATTTGAAACACAAAATCCAGACAATCATTACTTCCACTACGCAGTCCCACGTACAAAAAGTGGCACAAGGACCCTGTGAAGACTATCAGGAAACCAGCTACGAAAAGCATCATAGCAGTGCGAGGTGGCAGGCTCAACTTTAGCAGGCATCCCCACATCGCATGAGGCTTGGGCTTTTATACTGACCCAAATGCACATTCCTTCTGACACAGGTGGCCAGCCTATGTCAGAAGAAGTGGCCAGCAGTATTTAAAACAGTCTCCAGGGGTCAATAGAAACATGGACATATATTTGCCAGCTTCTAGTACATAAGTATCACACAGAGACTGTATGTCTGTGGATCTTGATCCAACACATATATCACAGGGAAAGCACACAATATATCTGCATTCTCCACCCATCTCGCTTCTCCCTTTAGAATTACCCATTTATCATGAGGATTTGGGGGATAGAAATCAGGCTTCTTTTCCGGATGAATACACTCCAGGTCAAAAGGATTATCCAGGTCAGCATCGGAATTAGCAGGTGTCAGAATCTCAGGAACAGTAACAACAGTCCGGTGAATGTGCACAGGCTCCTTCTCGAGGTCAACAGGGCCTGAGTCAGGTTCCAGGGCGGGGGGGTGGTGGTAGGGGGGGGCACTGGGCCCCACAATCTCTTTTTTAATGTCTCTAACGTTTCTAAAATAGTTCTCCAAATGACTAACAAATTTTTCACAGTGTAACTGTCTTTTGTGGCTGCGTCCCACGATTTAACTCCTGCCGCATTCCACAAAAAGACCTCTGGTACAGTAGGCTCATCAATCTCTGGATAACACGCCTTTGATCATTTTAGCATTAAATTTCCGACCTCCCTTTTGACCTTCAGAGTGAGCTGCAGTTTTTAAAGGTGCCAGTGCAGGAAAAGCCTGGTTCTGCCCTTGTTGTATAGTCTGAGCTAGTTTCTGGACTGCCCCTACTAACATTGCTTGATGACCTACTGGTACCCTGCTCATATGCTCAAGCATATCCTCTACCGTAGCATTTTCAGGTAGAGTTACTATTATACTTCGGGTGGCTGCGTTAGAATTTTCCATTACACATTGCCTTAATAGGGCTGCCCTCGTACAGACAGGTACATCAGCCCTTTCAATTGCTTCAGTAATTTGATCTACAAAAGAAGNCTGGACTGCTTCTATTCTCATTGCTTGATGACCTACTGGTACCCTGCTCATATGCTCAAGCATATCCTCTACCGTAGCATTTCCAGGTAGAGTTACTATTATACTTCGGGTGGCTGCGTTAGAATTTTCCATTACACATTGCCTTAATAGGGCTGCCCTCGTACAGACAGGTACATCAGCCCTTTCAATTGCTTCAGTAATTTGATCTACAAAAGAAGCAAATGTCTTGTCCCTCCCCTGTTTAATTCCCATATAAGATTGGGAGGTTGGACTAGTTCGCACCCGACTCATAGCAGTTCGAGCCAATTGCATAGCCTATTGTAACACATTAGGACCCAACATAGCCTGTGCTTCAAGGGATGCATATCTACCTATACCCATATATTGTTCAGCTGTTGCCCCATATAGAGGGTCTCTTCATTCTTGTTCAGCATTAGCGGCAGTCACACATAGAGAATGCCAGTGAAATTGCCATAGCATTAATTGAGACTGCGTCATAATCATCTTACAAATATTCTTTATATCTTCTTGCAACAGTAAAGTTGATCCCCAAATGTAATTTAGAAGCTGTCTAGTAGGCTCTCCTTGCAAGCCTGATTCATTAACTGTACTACGCAGTTGTGTAAGCAATTTCCAATCTAAAGGTTCATAATCAGCAGTTATGTTCCCCCCAGCATCTTGTCCATACATTACTGGAAAAGCTTGAAAATCCTCTATTATATGTAAAACTTCACGATCGTTTTGCTCTATTGCAGATTGAGCAATAGCATTCCAATCAATCCTCTGAACTCTGGCTGATTTTATAGGCTCAGAGTCATTAGGTTCACTTAACTTAAGAGGAGTATCAGTTTTCATTGTTTGTCTTACCAACTCATAATGATAGTAAGCTGTTTCTTCTTCTGACTGCTTTTCATCCTCTGAAGGGAGAAGTGCCCCCCCCCATCTGCTATGCTTGACCAAAGCGGAGCAGAGGGAGTAGACACGTCTGCCTTCTGTGAGGCACTTGAAATTACAATAGTACGTGCTATTGGAGGTCGCGGAATATTATCACAGACCAATTTTATTTTTCCAGCAACCTCAGGAGGTTCTTTACCCTCCAGATACACTGTGGCAACTGCAGCCACTCTTTTTTCAGCTTGATGTTGTTTAAAACAATTAATAACTGCTCTCCAGGGATGGCCTAGTTTTTAGGTGTCTTATTTCCTGATATTATATCCTCCCATAGCCAATCCCCAAACTTACGCTGTTCATCAACTAAAAATACAGTGTCAGGGTTACTGAAGCAACCTTTCGCCACCCGTAAGTAAGCAACCCTAGTAACTCTTTCTTAATATCTAAATCTAAGACATCGTGCTTTTCTAAAAAGCATTTAAGTAAATCATGGGCCACCTGCCGTTCCATTTCACCTTTTTCACCTTTTTATCTCTATTTATCTCTATTTTGTACCAGTACCTCCTTTTACCTCTATTTATTTGTCTCGCAGTGCAGCCTCACCCAGGTCAGCCAAACTGGTCAGCGGACACTCCTCTATAGGGTCAGTCCAGGCGCCGGAGCGACTTTATGATGCCTGCATCAGTCAGCTCTTGCCCCCCGGCCGCTGCTACCAGGTGCTGTTCCCACTTGCTTGCTCCGCTCCGGTGGCTGCGTCCTCATGTCCAGTAGCTGAGAATCCTCGGGTCCAGGAGCTGGGGGTCCTCAGGTAGTAGTTGAGAGTCCTCATATCACGTCGGGGTTGCCACTTGCTGGAGATCTCGGCGAGGGAAGACGCGAATGACCAATATGATCGATATGCAGACTTTGGCTTACACGGCTTACTTTTATACCTTATTCTTGCATTACCATTACATCACCATAACTACTTGGCTTAATACAATTGGTCAGTTGCGTTGCTATGCCTCGTATCATTAGTTAGCACTATCATACCCATACTGGGCACCTTAACCCTTAACAATGCTAGGATTGGATAACACCGTCCTGGGAACTCGAGCCCCAGAACTTCTCAGCTCCCCCTCTCCTCCGCCTGCCTCTGAGTTCTTACAGCTGGTGTTTCTTTTACTCCCTAATCCATGGCCTTCAGTTTATCTTGACTCTATTTCTGTTCTCAGTCAGGCTGCCTTACACCAAGGTCGCTGGATTGCTCACAAAATTTCTGTTCTCCAACAAGATCCCACATTTTCAATATACCATTGCTCTTACATATATATATATATATACACACACACACATATGCACACAGACAGAGAGAAAAAGATCATTTCTTAGTGCATGGACCAGTCCCTGTAAAGCTACTGGTCCTTGGTCTGAACAAAACATTTGAGCAGTAACTACAAACACCCCTGTTATCAGTTTTATTCCCAAGTTGAGTCAAACACATCTGCATCAGCTACTAAGAAGGCGAAAAATTGACTGCTATTGCTGAACCCAGGACACAGTGTCAAGTCAGGCTAACAGTCAGTCCTCCAAAGGTCTGTGTAACTACACGCACATTGTGCATCCTGTCTTTCAGTAGTGTTGCCATAAATCCTCACCTCACCTGACTGAAATCTTTGATTCTTCCTTCACAAGCCCTACCAAGCACAATGCCCCTGTTCTGGCCCATTCAGAGCCATCAGAACAGGACGTCCTTTGCAGACACATCAACAGAGGTGTCTTGGAAGCTCTTGGAGAGGTGAACACACAATATTATACCATATTTTCAATTTCCTTGTAAAAAACTACTGGCCCATTTAAGAATGGTATAGTACAAAGCCAGTTGCTGCCATTCACAATGGCTTTAGAAAGTTTTGTTCAATAGAAAATTTGCTACACTTCCTTTAATTTGTTTTCATCATGAGAAACTCCTCTACCAACAGTACTTTGTTGCCTCTAGACAGGCAAAATAATAGCACTGCACTTCATTTGCTGTTAGCTATTATAGTGGGTATCCCATGACATAAGTCTAACTGCATTGTCACAAAAGCACTGGTACCATGTCGAGGGATCCTGGCTGATTATTCGAAGACATTTGCTAGAAATGCATTGTTTATGCATGTCCTGACTTGTCAGAGAGACATAACTCCTGAAAATTTGTAAAATGAAGTCCCAGCTGAAGAAACCCTAAAGTGACTTGTCACAAAACTCAGCTGGACTTTACTTCATCTGCAAAGAATTTTCTTCACAGCTCTGGCATGGTTCATTTTGCAAAACCTTGTGCTTGTTAGTGCACAAGTGTACACTTAAGTTTTGACAAAAACGCTTGCAGACAGAAATATATCAACTTACTGACTTTTTCCCAAACCTCTCTCCCTTTTTTTTTTTTTTTTAATTGAGACACAGTTCTTTATAAGTAATATGTGCTAGTATTTTTTTTTCAAGAGTTCTTGCTCTTTATTATTTTCACTTGTGAATGCTTGAAGCACTTTGTTCAACTCTTGAATGGCAAGGGAANATTGAGACACAGTTCTTTATAAGTAATATGTGCTAGTAATTTTTTGTCAAGAGTTCTTGCTCTTTATTATTTTCACTTGTGAATGCTTGAAGCACTTTGTTCAACTCTTGAATGGCAAGGGAAAACCCACAGACTTCTTTTGCTGTTATAAACTGTCACACAGAGGGTAAGTACTCTATAAGTCCTGCAAAAGGAGGAAATAGTTCTGAAAAGAACAAGAGGCAGATGGCCAACAGCAGGGCAGTGCACTCCACTGTGAGAACAGGTGATAGCCTTGGCTCAAGTTTCTTTTATCCTGTTTCTTTTGGTGCCCCATTCATAAAACACTTATTTTGCAGGCATGTATAGCTTAGCAAATATCAATATGTAGCTGAAACATGTTCATTAACTAGCTTTTGAAGCTGCAGAAATCATGTGTCCCATGCCACAGTCAGAAAGAAAAAATAGGCTCTTTCACCCATGCCTAAAAATCAAATAAAATCAAATGAAAACAGTTACAGATGTTTTGAACTAACACCTGCCTCATCTCTCAATAATATAGTGGGCAGAGGCCAGCATGATCTAATAGAAGAGGAATGACCTGAGTTGCTCATTCATTGTATGATTACAAGCCGCTGTGTATGTGATCCTACTGACAGCTTCTGATTTGTGCCCAAGAGCCACAGCTCAAAACCTTGTAATGGTGACAGCTTGATCTGCAGCTCTTTGGAGGTGCAGCACCAAAGGCTCCACGCACTGACTCAGAAAAGCTGCTACAGGGCAGACTAGAAGGCTGTGTTTTGGTTCTGTGCATGCTGTTTAGCTACAAGGTGAATCTTAATTAATGTTACAGATGTGAAAATGAAAACACAATTATTTTCAAGTGAACTGTTCACAGCACGCACAACAGTTGAAATACATTTTTTTAAATAATACATTTTACAAGCCACACTGTCAGACTGTTTTCCTGATTAAAGGATAAGCAAAATCCTCAGGAAGGCAAGAAAATCCCAGGCTTTGATGCTATTTCCTTAAAGTCAATTGCTTTTCCACAATACTCAGCAGATTTTCAATTTCTCACTCTTGCAATTCCCATTCCTTTATTCTTTTCAATTCCTTACAATTTACAGGTAAGTTTAAAGATTGGGAAAACTTTGACTTTAATGTGCTCTCATCCTCCTTCTGCATTGAGAAGAGGGAATAATGTCCCCTGGCATGCTTCTCTGCAGAGTTGAAAGGACGCATTTGTGTTCTAGACAACCCCTCTAAATATAGGTTAATGAATGTGACAGCAGCTATGCTTTGAAGCAGGGAAGCTGTTGTTCAAATTAAGCCTTCTTCACAGCCTTACTGTTCTGGGGTACACCAGGGAATAGAGTAGTTCTTGGTTTAATTTAGAGGATCCTGGAAGCATGATGGTACAAATTCCCTGTGTATGCTACAGATATGCTAGTTATCAGCTTATCCCCGGGCATGCTTCCTACCTTGCAGTTTGCAATGAGAGAGCTGAATTTCTTTTCATCACAGCTTTCCTTACTGTAATTATTTCCTGACCCAGCCTGCAAGGGGGCACTGATACTTTGACATTGGTAAAAGGTATAGTGAAACAAACCTGTGAACTATTTATGATTATTTGTACTTTTGCTTTTTTTTTCCCAGCAATTTGATTTATTTTTAAAGAATAACATCTTTCTGGAAGGAATTGAAAAGTAGCTATCAAAATCAAGTCAAAATTGGTAACAGCAAATCCAGTGACAATAATATATATATGTACACATATATATAATATTGTATTATATATAAGTAATATATACTTACTGATTGCTTGAGGACTAAACAGACCTCGAAAAGAAAGATGTACATTCTATGAAGACTCCCAAAGTGCACTCTTTTAAAAGGAAGAATGGCTCTGTGGTTGGGAGAAACTTGTTTATAATCCAAGTTTTCTACAAGACTGAGCAAGCTACCTTACTTTCTGTTTTTCTATCAGCAAATTTGAAGTAAGGTAACTAATTACCTTTCCCTCGTGTGCTTTGTTTTTAAATTAGAATCTAAGTGTGTTGAGAGGAGCACTATTTTCTGCTATATTGCTTTTACAGTAGAGGAGAAAAATGGGTCCCTTTAGGGATCTTTAACCATCATAATATAACAAATGGCAGACAACAGTAGTATTTTGCTTAGCTCGGCAAGTTCTCTTTATGGCTCTGAGGAAAGCCCTTAGGATTCCCAAGGCCTGACTGATTCGGATAGACTGGTAAATGTAATAAAACTCCTCAGCTATCACTTCAAAATCCATACAGGCAAGGCAAGGGCTGGTGCATAAGCAGAAGCAGAGCTCTGCTGAACATGTCTGACTTGCCACAAGGTGCAGAGAGGCAACATGCACTGGGTCATTTGCAATGGCAATAACTTCCCCCTCTTTTTGTCCCTCCCCAAATCCCATGACTAAGAGAATTTTCTGCATATGCCTGATGCTAGAAGGGTATGTTTTGACAACTCTTCACTTTTGATCATAATTTAACTAGACATAGTGCATATAGGCATAAAGCCACACTGATGCTGGAGTTTGACAAGCCTTTTACTATTGGTTGACTTTTCCCCCCACCCTGCATAATCCTTTGTGGTCTTTGTTTCTTGCTTAATGATGATTCATTTTACATGCTTTGGTACTATTTATATTTCCCCTTCTTGGTTCATTTCACAGCATTCACCTCTAATGAGCCAGTCAATACAGTACACTTTGATTTTTTAAAAAGCTTTCAAAAAGCTTCCTCACCAAATGTTTCTGAAGAAAATGCATACACAGGATAAGAGAGAAAGTCTTTTGAGGTATTAGTATCTGGGGAAAACTCAGGGGAAAGGAGAGAAAACATAAAGGAGGAAAAATCAATTTTTGCAAAGACTGTTACTATGAAGATTTAGTGATACAAGTAGTCCACCTCAAGCTGTATCACATCCTGTTCAACAAAGTTGTAAGAGATTTCAGGTTAACAAGAGTGTGAAAGGCTATGGACTATAAAGAGTTAAAGAAAGTCTTCATAAAGCAGCCTGAGTAGGCTATAAAGTGGAAGTTGAAACTTAATATTTGTAAGCATAAAGCAGTATCATTACATGTGCATTAAAGATGAATAAAATCAGAAGTGCTTCAGCATTACATCATGCTATTGATCAATAATGTTATGAAAATAATTGGGGTCAGGAGGCGTGGTTGAAAAACTTCACTTTTGTCTGTCACAGATATATTTCAGAACTATTTAGAGATGAACCTGTAGTTGTAATCCTACTGATATAATTGTGGCTGCCTTAATGGAAGACTTTATCCAAATTTGTTTTCTTTATGCTTTTTTAAACTTTTGGCACTTCCTGTTTGATGATCAAGTTTGCATTCAACTTCTTGGCTTCCTGTTAAATTGGAAGGATATTTAAAGGAAAAAGTCTCTTAATGAAAGCAGAAACTGGGGGAAGGGGGAGCAGGCAGGGGGGGAGGCTGTTCCATTTGGATAGAACAGCTGAGAAACTGATTTCTTAATTCATTTCTTTCTGTAAGAGATCTCCTTTAACAGGCGGTGACTAGCTGTGAACAGAGGCTGGTAGCTTTCAAACAGGTGGAAATAACTAATGGAGAAATTAAAAAGTTGCAAAATTCACAACTAATCTGATGTACTTTCTTGCTTTCTTTCTTCTTGCAAAGCTTCCAGAACTCATAGTCAATAAAGACCGCTTATTTGAAATTGATGTGTACATTGTACTTACATAACAAGACACACCACATATTTGTAGTTAGCTATTTCTGCTGGCCATTTTTTGCACTGCATCTTAGATGAGTTTATTAGTGACTCAGAATTGCTGCTGCAAAGTTCTGTCTGTATATTTTGGTAATCCTATTATACAAGCGCTGGTGATATTAAGAGTAGAAAACCCCATGCTAATACAATTCCCTCTAATGGCTGTCCTTTTAACAGTGAATTGCAATGAATTCCACTTGGATCAATTTCCTCATACTCACTGTAATTCCTTCTGACCTAACTGATAATTGAATGTTCTTCTCCTCCCGAGCTTGCTAATGGATGAACATCCAGATAAGAATGTTGTAGTGTAATGTAGACAAGAAAAACATTCATTATGCAGAATGAAGCATATGCCTCTTCCCCTCTCAAAGTTACCCCACTGGTTCTCAGGCAGGTTGTTTAGAGGTGAGGGTTAAAAACAGGGCTCATAGAAACTTCAGGTAGCATATAGCCAGCATAAGTAAACTGCATATGTACTTAAAATAGGAAAGGTTAATCTTTCTTAGTGACCATATAGGTTTAAAAAAGAACACATTATGGTGCTGTTTCAAAATGAATCAGACTTTAAGCTTTGCAATCAGTGTTTTCTTAGGCACTTTTCAGGGTCATAGCATTCTGCCAGTGAAACTTCAACATATTTTCAATGAACTTTTTAACAAACATTCTTTATAATTTACTATTAATGACTGCACATGGTGGGACTTTTTACTGTTCCTATGTCAAAATGGGTATCAACCATAATGGAAAGCCTGTGTATGTACTGATTTTTTGCTGCAGACATAATTCTGTGCGAAACTAAGTGAGGGACGGAGAGCAGAGGAAAAACAACTGGAAGACTTATACAGATTGGAGGTGATCTATGTCCATGTAGGGCTTACGTCTTTGCCAATCAGATCCTCTTGATTTTCCACAATCCCCCAGGGAGCTATACCAATGGTGCAGATCTTCCCTCTAGATTTTGAGGCATGATCTTTCAGTGCATCTCCAACATGCCGAATGACTCCTGGGGAAGAAACAGCATAATGCAAAAATCCATAATTATGTCCTTTTTGTTCATTATGGTATGGATTTAGTACAGGATTCTTTTTTAGGAAACACCTATGCATACACTTGCAATTAAGGAAACCCATGAATATACCCCTGTTGATTTTTATTAGTGTGATACTAAGTCTATTTGACCTAATCTAAAAAATATAAAACGAAGTATCACGAAAAAATTACACAGCTCTAGAAACAGGAATGGAAATGTTAACAGCTGACTGTAACTTGTTTATCTGCACTTGTCTTCACAAACATATGTGCACACGTGAGCTTTTGAATCCTTCCCAAGCACAGAAAGAAGGACAAGAATTACACCCTCCATTCCCCCTGCAAAAACAAACAAACAAAAAAAGTATGGCACATAAATGTTCCCTTCTACCTGACTAAGGGATGTGAATGTGAAAACATCATTTATGCTACCCTGTGGTGAGCTAGTCTACCATTCTTTCCAAACAAACTCAGTCACCTGACACAGCTTCCAGCAGGGTATTAGAAGCCTCCTGAGGATCAGTGAGAAAACAAAAATTAGCACAGAAAGAATGACTGTGCCAGCTCTTTTCAAAATGCATTCTGATAATGCTTCTTGTATGCTTTAGGACGGCTTTGTCACTGTTTCAGTGGCATCTCTATGCAGCAGACAAGTTCCATTTCCCCTTCCTTTTCATAAAATACTTTTTTTTACCTATGTGTCAATAACTGTTTTTGTGATGTGGCTGCACTGAAACAAAACTGGACTGGCTGTGGATGTTATCTGTAGCTCAGTTCTGTGTTTGCTTCTTGTTTGGAGTCCACACTTTCAAGATGACTAGATTGGGATTAACAACAGTCACACAATAGATGTGTTTTCAGCTGTAGTTTTTCTGCACTGTAAATGAACCATGTAAGAAAAAACTCCACAACTTAACCTTTAAGTCCAGGAGTCTAATTTGCTTCTTGTGGTGGGAAAGTAACAAAAAAAAAGCCCCAACCAAACCTGTACCTTCAATCGGGTATGAATTAATCTATGATCCAGCAACCCAAAGGATTCAAAGCAGAAAATCTCTCTTGACTGCAAAAACATTCTGCAGCTTAGAATAATCAGCTTTCTGCCTGACATTAATATTCAGAACAATTTGTTTAAGTTATTGAACAGCCATGGTTATAGCCATGTATGCACCATTCCTCTCACATCACTGATTCTCAGTCTAACAGCAGTATTTCAGAATTTTTCAAAGATAGTTTTCCTTAAGAGAAATCTGATTTAAAAATTCAACAGAAAAGACTGTAATCAGAACTTCCCAATTTGTGTGATTTCACATAGAGATAAAACCACTTAATTTTCACCTACACAGTTTGAAAATGGAGCCCAAGAGCAATAAACTGCTATCCTCCAGAAATCAAAGCCATTAATGTGGTATCACTGGTGATGCAGAACTCCTTCTGGAACTACATGTTTTTAAAAGACACCCAGCAACTTGAGTTCTATTGTTTTATTTAGGTAATTTTTGATTGTAGGTAAAAAAATCATTTTCAGCAGTAATTATGTGGACTTCTCTGGTTCATTTGTATTGTTTTGTCATTTGCAACTATGATGATATGAGAAATGGTATGAAGCAGATGTGCATTTGCCAAATGCATATTTTACAGTCAACCCTTGTTTACAAGATTTCTGTAGTTTGATTCCTACAGTACCTACGGTAATCCACTGCAATAAGTATACAGTATCAACAGTTTTCTAATCTGCTTTTAACTTAAAATTTATATCTGCCATCCTCAGTACACTACTATGTCATCTAACATAACTATCACCTGAGTATTGTGTGCAGTTCTGGTGTCCTCAACATAAAAAGGACATGGAGCTGTTGGAACAAGTCCACAGGAGGGCCATGAGGATGATCAGGGGACTGGAGCACCTCCCATATGAAGGCAGGCTGAGAGAGTTGGGTCTGTTCAGCCTGGAGAAGGCTGCTTGGAGACCTCATAGCAGCCTTCCAGTATCTGAAGGGGGCCTATAGGGATGCTGGGGAGGGCTCTTCATTACGGACTGTAGTGATAGGACAAGGGGTAACGGTTTCAAACTTAAACAGGGGAGGTTTAGATTGGATATAAGGAAGGAATTCTTTCCTGTTAGGGTGGTGAGGCACTGGAATGGGTTGCCCAAGGAGGCTGTGAGTGCTCCATCCCTGGCTTTGTTCAAGGCCAGGCTGGACAGAGCCTTGAGTGACATGGTTTAGTGTGAGGTGTGTCTCCTTATGGCAGGGGGGTTGGACCTAGATGATCTTAAGGTCCTTTCCAACCCTAACTGTTCTATGATTCTATTAACATCACAGTATATAGGTCAACATGTAACCTTATTTTCTTCCTTGTTCTGTAGAGATGTGGAGGATATATTGTATATATGACACTCCAGAAGCTATGCCTTTTTTCTGCTACTTATACTGGTACTGTGATAAAACTGAATATAGTTTTATCGTGGTTTAAGCCCAGACAGTAAATCAGAACCATGCAGCCACTCACTCACTTCCGCTTTTTTCCCCCATGCTCCCAGCAGGGAGGAGAATCAAAAGAATGTCAATCCCACAGGTTGAGATAAAAACAGTCCAATAACTAAAGTATAATACAAAACTAGTACTACTACCACCAATAATAATAATTATAAGAGAAATAACAAGGGGAAAGAATATAAAACTAAAAAGGGAACAATACCAACAATAAACATAAGTGATGCACAATACAGTTGCTCAACACCCGCTGACTAATACCCAGCCTGACCCAAGAGTGGTCTGGGCCTTCCTGGTAATCCCCCTGGTTTATATACTGGGCATGAAGTGCTGTGGTATGGAATACCCATTTGACTAATTTGGGTCAGGCGTCCTGTCTCTGCTTCCTTCCAGCTTCTTGAGCCCCTCCTCACCGGCAGAGTGTGAGACTCAAAAGTCCTTGACCAGGGTAAGAGCTACTTAGCAAGGGCTAAAACAACAGTGCGTTACCAGTGTTGCTCCCAGACTAAAGCCAAAACACAGCACTGCACCAGCTACTAGGAAGGAGAAAAATAACTGTTGCAGCTGAACCAGGACAAGTTTTAAATTTGATGTGCTTCGGAAACTAAAAAGCCCAAGACTCTTATTAAGCATTCATATTCAAATATGTAGGAGTTGACCTAAATTTAATGTCTGATAGAGTGATTACAATATTTTCCATAGAGAGTAAGAAGATAGAGTCTGTGTGATTAGTAAATTAACAAATTATAGCTTTGTTACTGCAGCAAATGAGAATAATATAAGAATCTACAAATACCTGTCCCAGCTCACAACTTTTTTGCATTTATCTCTAGCAGAACTGTTTGACTTTCCCCTGATCTGTCCTTCCTTTTGCCTCTTCCAAGGAAGATAAATGGGAAGCCACTGCTCAACCTTTTCTATCTGGGGAACCATATTTTGCAGCTTATTCCCAAAACCTTCATACTTTCTCCCAGCAGAGCTGGGCCAGCTGCTATCTTGGGTCATTAGGACACCCATCTGGGATGTTACAGATGTTCTTTGAGTACAAACGGTGAAGTTATTGTTCCTGATGCAGGGGCAACAGGAAAAAAAAATAGAATAGGTCAAGCTGTCTACAAGAAAGGAAAAAAAAATAGAGATACTTATTCACAATAAAGTTTTCTACCACATCCACAACACAGAATCTTTCTTCTTTTCATGTTTCAGATCATCTTGTAAGATAAAATACAGGTCTTTTCTGGTGGACTGTTTCCCATTTTATGTAGTAAGAGTTCAACTTCAGTTTCTCATTAGTAGTTCCTCCCTGTAGCTTACTGTTGTAAAGTCTTCACTGGCAATATACTAATATAATAGCCTTATAGGAGGCTTTATTTTCAGCCCCCCAGTGTGTTTTTCATGCTTTAGCAAACCTTTTATTCTCTGGCAGTTCTCAGGCTAGTATGAACTTGACATTTTCCTTGTTTTCAGAGTACAGCCAACACTAATAAAATAAAACACAGAATGGCTTCTTAATCTCATCAGTCCTGATTTTTTTTCTGTGATGAACTCCTAGAAGCCACTCTGCTTTCATTTCAATGTTGCTGTTACCTGTGTTTACTCCTCCAGTGAATATCCACGCTCCAGTTGTCATAGCAGCCTTAATGAGGCCTTTTCCAAAGACTTGCTTGAGTTTTGGCTGAAGTTCAAAATTCTGAAGGCCCCCGTGCACAGAGATGAGAAGTTTAGGGAGCTCAAGCTGCCACTCTTTTGTCATCAGATGTAGAAGAAGGTCAGGCTTTGTGTCAAAAGACACACGTACATACTGCGGGAATAAGGGCAATAGTGAAAGAGAAAGAAAGAAAGAAAGATTGGTTATACACATGATGCATGCAAATGGATCACTGAAAAAAAAGCAACCTTCATGACAAAACCACTAACTAATTGCTAACTTCATGATCTTTCAAAAGTTACAAAAGTAGGCAACTAGGAATCGTGGAATACCTGCAATTCAGATGCTGGACAGTTTTTCTTTACTTAGTCATTGACTGTTTCAATATGCTTAGCAATGCTTGAAAGATGTCTTTAATTTACGGATCCAAAAGCTGGAGAAAAAGATTACCTAGGTAGTCAAGAGTCACATTTGTGCATTCACTTGTATCTTATTTCCAAATTAACAAGTCAAACTCTACAAAGGTAGGAAATAGCAGAAAAAAACTTGGTTGTTCAAGCACAGGTAAATTTCAACTGGGAAAGACTTCTGAACAGATACTTGTCAGATGAATGACTTAAGAGTGGTAAATTAATGAATTTGCCTAACAAGGTACAGGACCAGAAAGTGCTATGGAACATATTTACACATTTGCAGCTCTTGTTTTTTCTCTGTACATCTGTAGCATTTTCCTCAAGGTAGATCACACCCATCTGTGTGATCTTAAGGATAACAGTTGTCTTCAAAATTTCTACAACATTAGTGTGTCACATATACCTGTCTTCCTGACAAGCCTTTCTATCTGGGCTCTTTCTCCTGCTCTGCTGGTGTATGGTTTCACAAAGCCTGTGACAGAACAGATGATGCTTTTTTAAAATTTTGTTACATAGCAGATATGGGGCCTAGGAGGATAAAATTCTCCCTATAGCTGTTAAGATATGGAAGGACTCTTTTAATTGAACAAAACATCTGTCAAGCTTCTGATTGAACCAATGCATATAGAGTTACTTCAGCAGTCCTTCCCTTGATGGGTTGTGAGCGCAGCCACCAGGCCGATAACACAGGCATCTTTGCTTTCAGTCAGAGAAATCCCTAGTTCTAGCTTATTTATTGCAACATGCCAGGTAGTTTAATATCCATATATATTACGTAATCATTTTGTCCCTCTTTAATATCACCAGTATCTATTTCTTGCCAAGTGATTGTTATTTTTCAGTAAATCATATGACAGTAAAGTGGACTCCTTTCTAGTTGAGTGAGAAATAAGGACTTGACTTTTCCAGAAGAAATTGCTGATAGCTTTCTTCACAAGAATGGGTTGTTGCACTGTTAATTGACATTTCTGGAAGCAGAAGCCTGCTTGGGAAGTCACAGAGAAGCGGGGGGGGAGGAGATGGGTGGGGAGGAAGGAGGGGAGGGTGCATCCAGACTGAAAGCTGAGTGAGAACTTGGGAATGCATATTCAACCCAGTGAATCAGTAATGTCCTCCGCAGCACCCAGGCAACTTTATAACAGCTAATGGACAAAGAACATACAATATTCAGGTATGGCAAGACCATACTGTAACCCTGAGCTTACATACACAGGAACTACATCCTTAGTAGTTATCCATTCAATTTTTTGTGTGGAAGTGGAGAAAAACCTTGTTGCATGGCACCTGATCCCGCTGACCAGATGGTGAAGCTAACAATTTTGGTTAGGATTGGAGGGCTGTCAAAGTTTTAACACATTAGCAGAGTTGTCAGGAGACTGATTCTTACTCCTTTTGCCCTGACCTCAGGAAGAGCTGAGGTTGCAAAGGGCAATCCCTTCTTATCACTACAGGCATTAATAGGTAGACAACGTCCTTCAGGGTGCCTACATGAAACCTTTGCTGGTCAAGCTATGCGGATTACATTTTGGGATCATGAATAACTTACCCTGTTTCATGATGAAGACAGAATGCAAATTTTAATAAGATAATTAAAGTGAAATCATATTAATAATGGCCATCCAAATTTGATGAAAACAGAGGCTAGTGCATCATCCAGGATGGTATTAAGATGAAGGCACAAATGGCATCAGATATGTATCATCTAATCCAGCCGGTGCTATTGTTTTATTCGTTAGCACCATTTTATACCCCAGAATGTGTGACTTCCCTGACCCTACCTTCTTAATCCTATGTATTAATTTTAGTATCTACTAAGATGTCTGACTTTCAATAACTAAAGTCCATATAGTGAATCACAAAGCTAAAACTGTTTTCTTACATGTATTTGAAACACAGCCATCTTTAATTGCAAACAACTACTTGTTCTTTATACTGCAGGCAATCCCCCTCTATGCTTATAAGAATTAATTTTACTTCGTAAAGAGTAAATTTAAGTAAAAATAAATCTGAAAGTTCTTTTCATGGAAATTAAAATTTAAATCTTCATGGATAAACTTTACTATTTTAGAAGGGCAATGGCATCAAATGTGATTTTCCTCCTGTGCATAAACCTCAAGTTTTATGACTGTCTAATCCATTTTTTGCTCTTACACAGTCTAGTTTCAGTTTGGTACACTCGGCATGACTCTTTTGCTGTTACTTAATATGTTAACTAGTAAGTACGAAATAATTCTTTTGTCATTACTTTCAAAGTATGCATTAAATCAAAAAGAATCACTTCTAAAACTGGTTTTATCCATATTAAAAATTATTTTTTTTTAATCTTGTGGCAGAATATCTGGCCTTTTCAGTTTTTTGTTTAGAGTATTAATGAGTATTTCTGCAGTACCTGATTTCTTTTACTACTACCGTCAGAGGCAGGTTTAATATATAAATGTAAATTTAAGCTAAACAACAGCGTTGTTATCCTGAAATTCCATGTCAGGTGTATTTGTCAGCTCTAGAAATGATCAGTTCTAATGCCAAATGATTCAGTTGCTTCTTTATGGAAGTGGTGCATGGCTAGGATGCAAGACTTCAGTTGTTATATGCCAGCAGAGCAGGGCAAGAGAGAAAGCAAAAATACTGTTTTAACCAGAAAACTTACAGGCTGACCTGACACATCAGGATAATGCTCTGAAATGATAAATCATCATGTTTAAGCTGTCATGCCTGTTTGATCCATAAACAGAAGTAGTCACCAAGGGAGACATTTGATGCCAATAGTTGTTTTACTTTTTTTCACTGGTTTTCTAAAACATAACTATTTCTATCACCAACCAAACAGCCAGATGCTTGAAAGTTGGAAAAGTCAAAGTTCCTGAGCTGTAAAGAGAACGTACTCTGTTACTTATGTACAGTTGTCTCATTAAAGTACATGGTGAATGACTGCAGATGATGACATCAGTGAATAAAATAGAAATGATTCAGAATTTTATTGTATTTCTTCAAAGACAGTATCTTCAGGGAACATTCTGTGATCTGCAGTCTAAGGTTTCTCCTTTGGTTCATTCTGAAGCATGCAGGTGCTGGGTGGTTATTTCACCTACCTTAATTAAGATTCCATCACTGCAGACTCTTCAAGTTAAAGAATGATTCCCTTAAAGTATGACCTTTGCATAAATAATAACCCTGATATAATTCTCCCAGAATTCAACAGAAAAACTGTCATCTAGACTGAAACTAGACCGGTTCCTTTCCCCTTTTCCTCCAATGCCATCTTTAAAATCCCTTAAATATTCTTTAAGTGTTAATTTACTATGAGAAAAACAGTATTTGCTGCCCTTTTCGTGGTTCATGCAAGTTACAAGATAGCCTTTTTTTTTTTTTTTTTTTCAAAAGCACTGATAGCTTTTAAGCTCCTTTTTTGCAGTTTTGATAATGATTTCTTTTTAAAGCAGAAATATACCTTTTTATATGGCTGATTTTTAAATATCCTTAAGAAATCATGAAGTTATGCGGATCTGAATATTAGAAAGTCTAAGAAACCTTTAATGTACAGTGGAATTGTATTGATGTTCATTCATGTTTCATGTACCATAAGAAAGCTTAGGCATCTAACACTGAATTTAATTTCTTATACAGCTGCAAACATATGTAAATGCAAACAGAAAAACTGTTAAATGTTTCTGAAACATTAATGGAATGAGCCTCTTTTAAGGAAAATAAGAGCTTGACAAAGACTTAAAATCAAATGTCGTTGCTGGATCATTTGTGGTTAGATAAGACTGAAAGGCCCCCTTAGTAAACCTATCTTGTTTACTGATTTTACCTAATGTTGGCTACACAGTTCTATATAATCTGCTGCATTCTCAGCTATTCACATTATTGATTTAAGTATCTTACTGCTGCCCCACTGAAGATACCTTAACTACTTTAATGAGTGGTATTAGCAAAATTCATGCTGTTTGAGAATTTTTGTTTTATGTGGCTGTGGGAAGGAAATTAATAGCACAGTCAGTTATATTGGCAATATGTAAATGTGCATTGTTTTTTCTGTTTTTTTCAAAATCCACATATTCTATTATAATTTCAATATGATTTTCATTTTCACAGCAAAAATATCATTGTTAACTGTCTGGTGGCAACTAATAATATATCACTGCACTTGTAGCTTGCAAATATACATGCAAAGTATATGTATTATCAAATTTGTACATACATTATTAAAATCAAATTCTGTTACTTCCAATGGAAGAAACAATTATCTGTCAGTCTTACACACACTAACCTTATTAACTACCAGTTTTCCAATTATAAATCTGACTTTTTTATTAATAAATCCCACCTAATACCTTATAACCTGATTCAGAAATAATTAAGCACAAACCAAGATAATAGTACTCAGTTCTGTTTCCCTTGCTTAACAATTTTCATGTGTGGGCATCCAATTCAGTAAATAAATTAAGGAACAGGTGGCGAATTTTATGCCAAGTTCTTCCCCTGTGGATTTTCTTGATGTAGGTCAGCTTACAAAATCCTGCTGCATTTAGAGTTATTTCATTACCTAGTGGGCACAATATTAACCTATCATGATTTTCAGCAAAAATCAGCTCCTATGCTATAGTGATATTTGATATCCAATTAAAAGAAAATAACCAAGTAGCATATTTTTAGAGTACACGTCCATGTATTATGCTTCCTTGCTTCTCTGTTTTTGAGTTTGAAAATATCCTGCCTGAACAAGAATGTTCCCAAGATTTATTATGTACTTGTTCCTTTTTCCAAGCCTTAATTTTTAAGATAATTTAAAAGCTCATTTTTCCTTTCTCTGTTGGCAAAGTTGGTTGGTTGGTTTGATTGAGAAAGCTATTGCCTTTCACAGGAAGCTTTTGCTTTGGCAAGTTGTATTCATTGTGGGAAAGACCTTGTACCCAGTAAATTCAGAGACAGGAGATTCATTTTTTCTACTGATAAAACTGCAACAAATAGTTAGGCAGCTCTTTGACTATAATCTACCCTAAAATAATGTTTTGAGCTAGAAATATGACCACAAGAACATCTTCATAATTTTTTCAGTAACAAACACACCATAGTGTAAAAAGCTCTTTATATTGTTTCCATTAGGAAAAAAAAAAAAAATGCACAATTACTAGTTATGCAAAACTCTTTTATTTGTGTTTTAGTCAAACCAGAGATACTTTTCTCATTGCTAGTGTCCAGGCAGGAGACCAATTAAGGAGATATTTAGTGAATTGTTTAATTTGAAGCACTTTTCCCACCAGAGGGATGACTGAAGTTCTGGAGCTTTAAGAGACTTATTTAATTAATGAAGAATCTGGTTGTTTTCATTTTTCACGTGGAATTTAACAACTAAGAACAGATGGCAGAAGCAACTATCTTCCTGATTCTAGTACTGTCAAAATAGAGCCAGCAATAAATGTTTTGTCTGTATTGATCTCTAAGTCTCAGATTTTTAACCACTTTTTGTTTTCTATTTTTCTAAATTCTTCCCGGTTTCATTTCTGACTGCACTCTGTGACAAGATTTTTCTTTCCTTCATGTTGACTTCCAATTTCATCTCCACGGTTTCACTCCAAGTATTTGAAGTTTTTTGTTTTTTTTTTTTTGAGCACACAGCATATACCTTCGAGCATCTCCTGTTCTCTTATGCCACTGTGCTAGGACACCAAAATCCCAACAAAGAACATAAATCCTCTACAGAAATTGGTATCAACAGCTTCCCTAAACTCTTCATCATTTCTTGGCTGCCTAAGATTACTTTAGTCTGGGGAGAGCTGTTTTTTGCTTTATAATGATCTTCAACATGACTCAAAAAGCTCTAGCGATTACGCTTTTTCATAAAGACAGATTTAATGCAAAGTATCCATAGATGATTAATAACATGATGGCTACTATATCTCTGAATATTACTCAGTTTTGGTGAAATCATTCTGTTTTGTTCCCATTCCTTGTGAAGATATCAACAAGGAATGAGAACGGTTTGGTTCATTTCAGTGCTGAGGGAGGTGTCAATTTATTCACACTAAGCAAATGTTATTTACTGCATTCTCTCTAGCAATGGTTTTGCAGATTTTTAGATGACTGGTTAGCAACAGAACATAAGGTGCCTGTGATACTCTCAGAAAAATGACCTAATTTTCTATCTATTTCTTGGTGCAAAAGTGTTTTCTGGTTTCTATCAAAACAAGCCTTCCATCTGGGTGAACAGAACTGTCCATTTAAATAATCATTCCATCTCCAGCACATACATATCCATCCGGGGAAAAATATTCATCTCTTGCTAGCATAGTAGCTGAGTTTTGTATTATCTGTAATCCATCTATTACCATCACATATCTGAGAGACCTCTTGGGAAGGATTCAGGCAAAGAAGTTATTCTGGCAGGTTATTCTGTACAGCACACAGAGGGTCTGTTTCTGCCCTTACTGCTGTCCAAAGCAGTGGCTTGGCCACAGTCTACTAGGTATGCACTCATTCATTCCCTAAGTCCCAGGTTCTGCAGTTTAGACAAAGTCAGAGAGATTCTTCCTTTCATGTAATGCTACATAGAAGAAATACATGCATGGGTTAGTGTGGCTGCTGGAAACATCTCTGCAACTTAGTGCAGCAATGGCTTCAGATTAATATATTTCGGTATAACTCCACAGCATTATATTATGATTAAATGGCTTGCCTAAGGAAATCTGTTGCAGAATAGTGATTTCCCAGTTCCTAGCTTAGACACTTATTGGGCCTCTTATTTCATTAAAAGATGAACCAGTAAGTCTAACTGGTCTACCCTCCGAAATATGTCTGGAGGGACATTAAAATAAATTTGATATGTTTCAAATTTATCAGTCTTGCAGACAAATCCAGCAATGGAAAACCACAGTTGAATTCTAAAATTATTCAGAAAAAGAGGGAAAGCTAACCATTGGAAGAAAACTGAGATAGTAGCACATCAGCATGCCTTCAGTCTTCATAAAAGTAGCCCCTCTTATGCTGCCCTCCAGCTTTTGCAGTTAATTCTGTTCAGCAATTCTTTGGCACATGATACATAAAAACATATGTTACTGTCTTACACTAAATAGTACTTTAAAATGAAGTTAATAAAGAACGCTGTTGAGTCTTTGTGAATGACTTTTTCAAGCTAGAAGCACTATTTAAGAGAAAAACATGGTTACCATGGCTTTATTGGAATGGCCTCCTCCTTGGAACTCAATGGTTCCAAAAGCGTCCGTTGGGCTGAGCTGTGTGTGCTTGCTGATGGACCACTTCTCCGACTGGATGTCATTGCGAGTAAGCCTGCTTTCATTTTTCTCATTTTGAATAACAGAGATGCTTGGAGTCAGTCCAACATGTTGACCTATGAGACGCCCACAGCAACACCTATGACATTAAACAGAAAACTTCAGTCATGTGCATGTATAAACCAAACAGAGAAACAATCTTAAATGGCCTACCAGTCTTTAGAAAAAGGCCAAAAACTTTTCAACTCTGTCGACCAGTTTCTTGCTATACGAACTCTCTGCTTGTGGAAGAAACATACTACCTTTTCTTTCTATGATCTTGTTTACTTTGGACTTTCCTTTATTTCAATAAGATCATTCTGTTCTAAATATGTACAAAATGAAGGTGACTCTTCTACTGTTTTCACCTGACGCAATAGTTTTTTGCATGGAGTTGGTAGTTCATGGCAATTATTTTCTTTTGACAGTACTGTGTGTCATGCATCCAATTTAAGTAAATACTCAAGCCACTGTATATTGAACTAAGAAGATAAGGAAATCAAACATAGATACTGATCCTAAGAAGATAAGGAAATCAAACATAGATACTGATCCACCTTTGTTTGCTTTTTTTTTTTTTTTTAATAATTTAGGATGAAAGAAGTTTTGAACTGACACTACTGTGCCTCTAGGAATCCATCACTCTAGATGTAATTCCACCACCTTCTGACTAAATAAGTCTTTACAAACTATTTATTTTCATACAGATATATATGCATACATATATAGAGACATTTTCTTGCAAGTGACTTTCATTTTTCATACAAGTAGAATGCAATTACCTATGGGGGTCTTTGGTGCTGGGTATGATATGAACACATTCTCTCTTGTAAAATGCTCTTTCTATCCATGATTTCTGTGCCTAAAACAAAGGGAAACACCATGAACAATGTTTGCTTATTAAACACATTTTCTAATACAACTGAAAAGAATCTTCAAACATAAAAGAAAATGTCACAGATTTTGCAGATATGCAGTACACATTCTGTACAAAGCAAATATTTTCCATTAGAACTGCAGTTCCCTTCTAGAGTTGAGCACCCAACAAAAACTCTTAAAATTGTTCTCATATTCACTAGCCAGATGACTTTGAGGCTTGCTGTCATCTATTGGCTTATAGCAGGAATCACTGGAGAAGAACTGATTCAGACTGCAAAGATTTCTGCATGGAAAAAACACACCTATTCCCTGAAAATACTTAAATCTATTTCCCTTTTAGTGATGAAACTAAGTCAACTCTACTAAGGAAAAAAAAAATCCTGGAAACTAGAAAATAAGTATCTCACAAAAAACTTTTGATACCATAATACCAAAGAACTGAGAGTGCTGTTTAACATGGAGTAAGAAAATAGTTTGACAGGTGGACATGTTAATAAAAAAAAAAAAAGGAAAAAACCAGGCACAACAAACCTTGATACGTTAAGAGTCAGATGACCAGCTGATGTAACCTCTAAAACTGAGTTCTATGAAACTACACTCCGTATATTTCCCCACATATTTGCAGGAAATCAAGTAATTTTTCTCAATGTAATCTTAATGTTTGGATACACAAAAGATCTTTTTTAAAAGAAAGATGGGTAGGAAAGAAAGAAAAAGGAAATTCCAAAACAACAAAGGACTTTCAGAGCTCTGAATTCTTTTTTGTTATCTAGATAGTTCTCACTCCATAAAATATGAATTGTGGCAAGCTCTCTAAAAGATTTCCCCAGATAGAATTCAATTATTTCATTTAATAAGGATACAAGTTGAAACTTTCATTTAAAAATTCATTTTGAACAGGTAAATTTTAGATTACATAATAAAATTACTTGTTTAATTGCAGAGCACAAGTATAACTATAAAATATGAATAAAGTTAACTGAAAATTAAGTAACATGAAATGAGCTTTGGATAATTCAAAGAAAACCTGGGCATCTTTCCTCAGAAAATAGGAAAATATCTTTATAACATTGCCTAATGTTACCTTTCACTATGTAAGGTTAGATAGTTATTTATTAGCTTTACCAACTAACGTTACCTTACTAAGTATCTACTATTGCCTTGTCAAGCAAATTTCCATTCTGTTTTTCATGTCTAAACCCAGAAACCTAGCACAAATTATGAAATATCATAAATAAGAATTTTTAGCTACATTCATTACTTACCACTCTGAGGGCATAAAAAGTTATTCTTTTACCTTTTTTCATTGAACATAATCCCTTACTGGATCTAGTGTTAGTGGAACTATTATGTTAATATTGTTAATTGTTAATATTGTAACATAACAATACTTTATATTTGTTCTACTTGTATTTTGATTTGAAATATTTGCTAGGCTTCACGTTCTGTAGTAATGGCAGACACCCTAACATGACTTTTACAGTCAGGATAAAGGAAAGTCTATTAAAAACATTAAATAGAACTTCAGGCAATAATCATTATTAATCATTATCATCATCATCTCTTCAATATTTTATATTATGCTGTCAAATCATTTCAGAAGTCTAGTGTATCACTTAGTAATTTGTCAACTTACTAGTCTTTTCAGGCAAAGAAAGGCTTTCTATAGCCTAACTTTCTAGAACTGTCAAGACATCCAGGGTGAACCTCATGAACTTCATTTGACCCCCTTACTGCAGAGTTTTTGAAGCTAAACTACACAGGGAAAATTAGGCTTTTTCTTTTTATTGACTGTGTAGAGAAAGAAAGGAAGTTACAATTATTCTGGTATTGCAGTACTAACATTTGAAATCACATACTTTACTGTATGCACCATATACTCTTGAAACTTCTCCTCTTCAGGCTCCCAGAGAATACAAACTTTCTTTATTACCTTAAGAACACACACTGATAAGAAGCAGCAGATTTATGAATCCCCTTCGGTGTGCATATATATATGTATGCATATATATATATATGTAAGCTGCATATATATATATACACAGAGTAGCAAAAAAAAAAAAAAAAAACATAGAGAAAACTGTATATATATACACACAGACAAAAAAGGAACACTTATAGAATAATACCAGTTTTATCTGCATGCTTGTTTAACACTAAACAGATGCCTGCAACATCCTTTATCTCCTCTAGGAAACAAGAAAAGTTTTTAGAATACATTTTTCTTCAGAATATCCAAAATCAGCTCCTACTGCAAAGCTCACATAGCATATGATTATCATTTATGTTGTCGAGACTCCCTAAAAATATCCTTGATTAAATTCCATAAATTTTGCATACTTTTCTGCAGTAAATTTACTTTGGTGAATTTGCTTACTACATAGACCTAATATATCTTTCCTAAAGATGGCCAGTAATTCAATTTCTCTAAGCCTCAAGATCCATTACAGAAGGGTGCCATAACAGGTACTTCACTAAAACATTTTTTAATTTAGGTATACAAGCACACTTTCAAAACCCAAGAAAACTGACGTTTAAAATTTGTTTTCCTACTTTTTTTCATACTTTGTATGTTGAAAAGAAACCCACTTGCAATAAATATAATAACTTGCATTTGAATTTTCATCATACTTTTTCAAATTAGTACTACAAAAATAATAGTCTGATTTAAAAAGACCTTTATTTACACTTTTCATAATACCTTTCCCTTCCAAACTAAAAAGAAAGCATCTGGTTTCACTGCCCAATGCCATTATCTTTCTGTGACACAGATAATTTGAAATGAGTGTTCAGAAGTATAGAAATTATGCTACTTGTCCTAGAGTCTTCATAACAAAATTATAACTTGTGGAAATCAACACATTCAAGACAAAGCAGTCTGCATCAAAGTCTTGTTTATATTGTGAAGTAATAAAGTAGTAAAATGTTTAGAAAAATTATAGCTAAGTATTTTTAAGAATAGCAGAGCAAGAAGCTTATCTTTTCTTATTTCATAAAAACTCCTTTTGCATTAATTCTTAAAACAACATAAATCCTACAATGAATTCTTAAAGTAAATGCCATACTTATACTAGGATTTAGTTTACTTATAGCTTAGATCTGTAGGTGAAGTCTCTCTCTTTATTAACTTAGCTGCAAAATTCCACCAAGAACATTTTTCTCCCTCTTCTTTACCTGAGCATCAAACTTGATGTTTAAGTCTGTCCAGAGCAAACTCTGCTGTCCATATTTCCCTGTTGCTGGTCATTGCTAATAACACATTTGTGACTGCCCCCTGAACAAGGCACTCAGTCAATCCGCAGCGCAGAGATGTGAGAGAGACCAAAGCCCTTGTGTCCATTAGTTGCTTGGAATGTGCTGCTGCGGTATTAGCCTCATTAAGTGTTCAGTGGACGATTACCCGAGCCTCACAACATCACTTGGTTTGAACATCTAATCTGATGCTAAAATTAAAACAAATCCCCTGAGAGCTTGGATTTAACTGGCACAAGGCTTGATGGGCTTTTTTCCCTCCTCTTCTTTACCTCCTAGAGAGTGAGCTTGTGAAAGTGTGATAAGGTGCTCTGAGATCTTAAATTCAATCCAGGAAAACAAATCCTTCAAAAGAAACAGTGTACTAAGCTGGAAAGAACCTGAGCACACAAGAGAGGTTGCTAATCTCTGAAGAATGAAACCACTGTGTTTCTTGGGTAACTGCAAGAAATCTATGCACAGTTGAAATACATTGCAATTAACCAACAATGGCATTTTTCCAGAGAAGCTGGGGTTTCTTGTTGTTTCTCAACACAGTTGCTGTACTGTAGTGAATGTAACTTTTCAGAAAGGCATAAACATAAATCTTTGTCTTTCAGAGACAAGCAACTGCATTGATTTCAGCTTAATTGAAAGTTAGTAACTTAAAACGCAACTTGAATGTTTATAAATTTTGGAGACTATTTCTTTACTGTACCCTCTTGCTATCAACACTGAAGAATAACCTTTCCCCATAAATAACAATTTTTTTTTTTTAATTACATAGGAAATATGTATGTGTTCAAATACTTACTTCAGGAGTTTTCCAAATATAAATTATTTTTACCCCTTATCCCAATTTCAGATGAATTCCTCTCTACTCCTACATATGCATACATACCCTCCTTTCCTTTTCAATAAGGTTGCATGTAATGCATGGAAAATATGCTCTTCACCCTTGGCACTGATCTATACACAAGCACTAAATTATTCTGTATGTACTTTAGCTCTGACAGGCTAAGATGGGCAAGACTCCGCATATGCATTAACTTCTAAACTTCTTATACCATAGCACATGTTGAGAAGCTTCTGCTAGGCTGGGTGATCTGTGAGATATTTTTTTCTTTCTTGTTTCCTTTTGGGTTTGTGTAAAATACATACACATATTTTTTATGTAAATTATATATGAGGTATGTACATATACTCATTCTGTCTTCATGTATATGTATATGTATATGTATATGTACATTCTTTTGGGTCAAAGCTGTGAGATTTCTCTACCAGACAGTTCAGAGCAACAGAGACCATGTGAACATCTTGTGATATCTCTTTAGCACAGGATCAGACCAAAGACGGCTGCTGGAGAACAGCAAATGCAGAGAAAGCTGCAGTGCCAAGGGAGCAGCTAGTAAACAGCTCAATGAGGCAAACAATATGACTGGGGAGTCAGCAAGAAAAGACTGATTGCATGTTAACACAAGGGAATTTGGTTTGTTTGAGAGGGTGGAGAACGAGTGAGGGGAGGAAAAAGATTTCACGTGATTGAGATAACCAAGTAAAAATTCAAATCTGACTTTGAAGTGAAACTTCGGTTCTTGGAGTTGATAAGAATTTAAAGATTGTTCCACAATTCAGGTTTCAGCTTGCAAAGTAACCTGGGCTGAAGCTGCATCTTTCACCCTGATACATCAGCACAAGAAAAAGCATTTATTTATTCATATTCACCTGGTGGCACTGTGAAGGATGTTTCACAGACAACGACTTAGGTAGAGCTGGCATATGCTATGGATGCCACAGGAAATGACAACTGTCTTTGCCATAGCTTATTTGAAGATGTGCTAATGGTATGACAATGGAAGTGTCATAACATACTAGTGCCATAAAGTAAAGGAGTAACTGAAAAGCAACCAATAAGCAGAGACAGCTAGGTTTTTTTCAATAGGATGCAACTGCAATATAGTGCTTTCAGAGAGGTGGGTGCTGTACATATAACAATACAAACCTATATATTACATTTTCAACACAGCTCACTGTTAATGAAAGACTCTCAAACAGCAGTTAGCAATGAGCTCAGTACTGACTCCTCATACAACAGGAGAGCTGGTATTAAAAATTAATCAAGAACAGAAATTTTTCAGGAACATAAATTCTGGCAGATTTCAACATGTTATGTAGCTGCAAGGCTTAACTGCTGACCTCTGAATTAGCATTATTTTAAATGAAGCACCAGGAGTGACAGTTTTAGAAACCTGCAATTTCAGTGGCAGAGCTGAACTGGAGGCAGTTCTCACCCTCTGCTTCCCAACTTTATCTCCAAGAAATAACTAGATTATAAAATAGATTTCACTGGGGCAAGAAAGGTGTTGTTAACAGCCTTTCTCTACCTTGCAGTGGGGCAGAACAGCTGGCCAGGCAATGGAGTATTACTGAAACAAATTACAGATAGGATTTTCAAGAAGCATCTGGTGACTAAACTACATCAGCGCAATTGCAGGCTTATAAGATTAGTGTTCCTCAATCAAATGGGCACTTTTGTAAATCCCCCTGTCTCTGAGTAAGGACCCTCCATCTGTAAACTTATATAGCTAGATCAGTACAAAAGATAACAGTGCTTCAATATAACCTTATTACTAGGTGTGTGCAAGCCAAATTTCCATCCCTTTATTCAGTGGTGCCCAATTATAAGCACTACAAGTGCTTTTATGTCTTGCTTAAAACATTAGGAATTGAGCTCTCTGGACATTAAGACAGTGATCATTAGGCTGTCTCAAAATGTTTCATTTTCTAACAGACATTTAACTACTAGTAGCATCTTAGAAGCTCATCATCAAGTCTTTACCCACTGGAGCTCTACTTCTGCAGGTTTCTTCTCCTTCAAACTGATTTCCCAAATAATTTAGCATCAAAGTTGATCTAAGAACAATGTTGAATTTTCTTGAAAAGCAAGCTGTATTCAGTACAGAATAGGAGGGCATAGAATGCAGTCATTATTACTACAGCATATTACAGAATTTATATGTTAGCATTGCTTACCAGAAGTAATTTTTATATTGCTTTTGGAAGAAAGAGTAATCTAAAAATAATCAGAAACTTTCCACTCCATAGTTTAGGATTTTAAGCATTATAGTTGTTATTTTTTTTACTGCAAGGTAATGAAATTGTGTATCTCTGCTAATGCTGCCATGAAAATTTGTATTTATGCTTTATGTATTCTTAAAACATTATATAGGACAAGCATACATGAACAGTCCTTATTATCCATGCTATTGATAAATTAACTGGGAACCTTAACAGACATTCCAAGAAGAATTGGTGTAGACATCCAGGCTCCTACAGATCTCCTCAAGACCAATATAAGTGCAAGGGAATAAAGTTTCCCTATTTCCTTCTTAGAGATACTGGCATATGACGAGTAGAATAAAGCCTATTAACTTTATTTATGATGCTTATTTAGAAAATATTTATGATTTCACCAAATCTGCTGTGAGGTTAAAGTTGCTTATGTGAGTAAATAAACCTTTTCCAGTAGGAAAGCCCTACTTTATCAAATGATGGGTTCACCTAGCCCACTTTTCTTCTCTTTAGAAGTGACATAAATAGGTGCTAGGGAAAAGGAAAAGCATGTCAAAACTATATAATGTTTTTTTCCTAAGTTTCTCAGCTAGCAACTAACTTCTGCTTATAGACTTTATAGAATATTATAGAACATTAGAATATTATATAGAGAATATATATATATAATATAGAATATTATAGAACACTGTGATTTCTGTGTGTTCTGTAAGCCTCCATGGGATTTCCTCCACAAACTTGCCTGCTGATTTCATGCTGATGAATGTCCTTCTCCCCACTGTTAGGGTATTAGTTCCTTTTGTATATTCTGAATGTGACTCCTTATACTTTCCATGATCTTTATTACCAGCAGAGGCATTGAACGGCCAGTTCCCATCTATCCTTTTCATGCGAGACATGATTTTCAAATACATCCTTAATTATATTTTCCCCCCAGATTAACCATTTACCAAGTATTCCCTCCCATACCTATTATCCTTGCTGCCCTTCCCAAACCTTTTCTGGTTAATTTGATTGTTCCTTCTGGGAGGAACCAGAACTGTGCACCAAAGGTGAAAAACAGACAAGAGGACATACACTGTTTTGGTATCTACTCCTTTCCTAATAATTTCTAAGAAAAATGACTTGGTTTTCTTCAACAACACTGCTAAGCACTGTGGTAACTCCTTCACAGAAGTATCTACTGCAACCCCAATATTCCAGTCCAGTGTAGCAATGATTTGATAATACTAATTGCAAAGGACAACTGTAAAAATCCAGCTGTTTTAATGAAAATCTGAGAGAACAGCAATACACCTATATGAAGTTCTAATTTATGTCAAAAGTAGTTAAAAAGATCATAATGAAACATGGTATCACAGGAGTCTATAGGTGCACATATATAACTGGAAAGTAGAATATACAGGAAATATTTTTCTGTCATTAATCCCTGGCAGACTATTTGGGTTTTATAACAGTAAACTTGGTCCTGGCTTCTAAATAAAAAGTTATTCCTCAAATTAAGGAAAGAAAAAAACATTCACATTAAGACAGATCTCATTGATTTCTAATTAAAAATCATGAAGTTAAAATGCACACATAGCAGTTTTACACCAACTCTAATTTTGGTGTGAACTACTTGATTTCTAAATTGCTCATTCTACTCCACAAATGTATGACAGCTGTAACATTGTCTGCTCTTTCTTTCGAATGAGGTGTTTTGCTAGCTATTGTGTGTGTGCTGAGTTAATGAAGCAATTAAAATTAAATTTTACATAATTGTATGAAAGGGCCTGAAGAAATAGGGATTCCAGACGTTCCCCAAGCCTAAACATTCAAATGGACCAATTATATGCAACTGTTCACATTTCACTTCATCTTCCAGTGCTACAGTTACTCACAAGCCCTCTTGAGCCTGCTTACATTATGCAGCCTGTCCAAATGCATTCTTTGCTAGAATACCTTGGTTGAGGTCCTGTTTCCAACACCCTCTAGTCTTCCTCCAGACACTGTTATGGATAAACGGAACAAAAGAGCCAGCTATAAGAGATGAGACAACATTTCTGATCAGCTCTTTTGTCTCCTTCCTCTTCTGCAGAGACAAAATCATAATTTTCTCAGATGCAGAAGAAGGGAAGCTTCCTTTAGCTGAAGAGAAAAATTCAGGCAGCCCACTTGTCATGGTTTAAACCCAGCCACGCATCTCGTTCACTCACTCAACCCCACTGTCTTGCCCTCCCCCTGCATCCCAGAGGGATGGGGAGGGGAATCAAAAAATGTAATTCCCCCAGGTTGAGATAAGAACAGTTTAGTAACTAAGGTATAACTCAAATCACTGCTGCTATCACCAATAATAATAATGATAAAGGAAATAACAAGGGAAGAGAATACAACACCTCACCACCCATCAACAGATAACTCACCCCCACTTCCTGACCAAGCACCAACTTACACTTCCTCCAACCCCCCCAGAGGGCCCTTCTGGGTAACTCTCAGTTACATCCTGGCCATGATGTGCTGTGGTATGGAATACCTCTTGGGTCAGTTTGGGTCAGGTGTCCTGTCCCTGCTTCCTGCCAGCCTCCCCTCTCTGGCAGAGCATGAGGCTCACAAAATCCTTGCTCAGACTAAATATTTGAGCAGTAACTGAAAACATTCCTGATATCAGTTTTGTTCCCAGGCTGAAAGTCAAAAACATAGTGCTGCACCAGTTGCTATGAAGAAGAAAAAATGACTGAAACACCCAGAAGGCAAGACACCATAGGATGTTTCTTCTGGGTAGGTCAACATCCTTTTCCTTCTCTACACCCTTTTATGTGTCACCAAAGTCTCCAGTCTTTTCTCCTGGAGACTCCATCCATCTAAGTATCTCCTATCCATCTAAGTATCTCCTATCAGTCATCCTGTTTGAAATCACCTTCATTCATCAGAACATGGGCAAGCATGATGCTGCCTCCTCTATCCTGTCCTGTTGGTAGCTCTCCTTTTCTGCTTCACTTGACAAAGCATGAGGGAGGAATAATCAGGCTCCTGGTAGGAGACACAGCCACCCCATGAACCCACCCCTGAACAAACAGTATCACCACATACAGACAGAGGACAAAGAAGTCGAAAGAAAAGCATCTCTCACATCATCCATCATCGGGCAGCACAGTCCAATGTAGCTGTGATGATTCTTAAGTTTTCTGTGTCATAGGGAGAAATTCTTAACTCTCTTTTTTTGCTGGCATTTCAGAACTATATGAATTTGAATTATATAAGCCTGCACTGTTCAGAACTCATAATGTCAGTTGTCTGATACAGAATAAACTAACAGCATCGTGCTTTCTTCTAATGATAATCACACTACCCAGGTTGTGGATATTGGAATGAAACATTAAGATTTCTGATTATGTCACATCATTAAGCAGATAGGGTAAAGTGGAATTTGTATTATGAACTTAAATAGTGTTGTTAAATCTTTCTATGTGATTTGAAACCAGTTCAATGTTTTCTAAATCCTATTATCTCTTTGCACTAATAAAGTTAAGTAGACTTTAGCAGCAACTAAAAGAGATCTGGAAGCAGGTACTATCATAGAATCATAGAATTATGGAATGGTTTGGGTTGTAAGGGACCTTACAGACATCCAGCTCCAACCCCCTGCCATGGGCAGGGGCACCTTCCACTAGAACTGTTCGCTCAAAGCTCTGTCCAACCTGGCCTTGAACACTGTCAGGGATGGGGCAACCACAACTTCACTGGGCAACCTGTGCCAGTGCCTCACCATCCTCACAGTAAAAAATTTCTTCCTCGTATCTAATCTAAATCTAAACTCTTTCAGTTTAAAGACAATAGTCCTTGTCCTATCAGTACATACCCTTATGAAAAGTGTTGTACTCTTGTAAGTCTTAATAGCTGCACCTTTGTAAAGCACAGAGAAAATTGTAAATGTACCTATTCTTTGTACATAGCCCAGTCCAATACACCAACATCCCATACGAAGCAGGGATAAAATATTATGGAAGTATTTAATCCTACTTTTTTTTTTTTTTTTTTTTTTTTTTTTTTCAATTGAATAT
>NDXB01016204.1:46059-62297 GCA_002631895.1 Agapornis roseicollis
TTTTTTTTTTTTTTTTTTGTTGGTTTTAAGTCTCCTGGAATTCAATTACACAGCACATTCCATCTATCTGCCACAGCAGGACCCTTTATCAGGACTTGCTGATTACTACTTATTCATTGTTTCAGTGTGAGCCCTTGAAGGATTTCATTTAATACAGATTAGTACCTTTATTAAACCGTGGTTAATTGAAGCCTCTGAGCTCTGCTAAATATTGTTCAGTGAAGTGGATTAGTTGTTTTAATTTGTTGCTCTCTTTCACAAAAACAAACCGCTGAATGAAATGATTGCCTTTTCCACTGGGCTACTGAGGGTGACATGAGTATAGGGCTTATGTATCTTAAACTGGCAGTTTTCTAACTTACAGATATGTTTATGGTTCAGCAAAATCAGAAACTGATTTGACCCCAATAGCACTCCTTTGGAATGGTTTAATTTTTAAAAAAATAAATAAATTAAGGCCACCATCAAGAATGCCTTGTAAAATGTATGAGTAAAATGTGGCACTGTTTTTTCTGATCAGAAAAAAAGAAATAGAAAAAACATACATGCTGGAACATATTAAATTCTTATTTAAAATTCAATTGTTTTCATAAGGATTTCTGTAAATAGTTTTTAGCTGACTTTATTCCCTGTTGAGCATCAATACTAAGAAAGATTACAAAAACTTAAGGAATAATCCTGTACCCACTGCAGCCAGTAACCCAGTGAAGAGTGCTTTATTAAAAGATTGTTTGGAAACTTACAAAATGAAAATATGTGCCACATTGTTTTTCACTGTTGCCTTCTTAGGGGTGATAATTTAAGATTTAATTAAAAATAATGGGTCATGTGAATTTTAATGTTTTAGTTTGTGAGTGATTTACACTGGCAATTCTTTGTTTAAATGAAAAAATCAGTAAGACTTGAAAAAGAGGATTATAAGAAAAAAAAAATAATTCACCAAAACCAACTAAACCACTTGTGTCCTGGGTTCAGCGGTAGCAGTAATTTTTCTCCTTCTTAGTAGCTGGTGCAGTGCTGTGTTTTTGACTTTCAGCCTGGGAATAGTGCTCATAACACCGATGTTTTTAGTTGTTGCTCGGTAATGTTTACTCTGACCAAGGACTTTCTGAGTCTCATGGTCTGCCAGGGAGGAGAGGAAGCCAGAAGGAAGCATAGACAGGACACCTGACCCTAACCAAAGAGGTATTCCCTACCACAGCATGTCATACCCAGTATGGTATAATATATATATATTATACTACATATATATATAGTATAAACTGGGGGCAGTAACCCAGAAGGGTTATACCATTGTTTGGTCAGGCTATATAGCCATACCAGCTGCAACCCAGTGGGATTCTGGCTAGGGTGAAATATGTTCATTGCCAACTGAAGATATGAATAAGTACACTGAATTTATTACTAGATAGAATTAATAATTATTACATTATTAGAGACTTAAACTATGCTAAGTTTCCCATATTCAAAATAATTCAAAGTAACCTTGTTACAACAAGAGAGGTTTACCAGCATAAAGTTTCATTATTTATTCTAAGAACAGTTTAGTCTATATTCTACAAATAAGACACTTCACACCAAGCATAACTAAAAATAATTAAAAAGACAAGTTGCACTAGGAATTAATGACATTTTGAACTACTGTTCAGCCAAACTGTAGAGTAGGAAATACACACTGTATTAGGGATGATGTAAGTGAATTTAAGAAGGAAAGAATATTCAAATTTTAGTTTTATCTTTTAAAATAACGTTAGATAAAGGAGTGTATTTGGCCAAACTTTACTTTGAGTTTCTGACAGGCAAAGACACCATAATTAGTGGTATAGCATCAATAAAATGCAGAGATGAAAATGACTCTGAACTTGTCTGATTTTATCTCAGTGCTGGAAATGCTAGTATATTGTTAGGCTTCAGTTATGGAATTTAATGCTTTCTAGTGGAGCTTCCTTGGGTCTCTCTAGGCAACACTCATACATAATAAAGTAGAGCTAACAGGGCTAGCGTGCCTGCTACTTTGTATCCAGGGGAGGATTTGCAGTAAGACATACTCACTTGGAGTACTGTGTGCAGTTCTGGTGTCCTCAACATAAAAAGGACACGGAGCTGTTGGAACAAGTCCACAGAAGGGCCACGAAGATGATCGGGGGAATGGAGCACCTCTCATACAAAGACAGGCTGAGAAAGTTGGGGCTGTTCAGCCTGGGGAACAGAAGGCTGCTTGGAGACCTCATAGCAGGCTTACAGTATCTGAAGGGGGCCTATAGGGATGCTGCAGAGGGACTTTGCATTAGGGACTGTAGTGACAGGACAAGGGGTAACGGTTTCAAACTTAAACAGGGGAGGTTTAGATTGGATATAAGGAAGAAATTCTTTACTGTTAGGGTGGTGAGATGCTGGGATGGGTTGCCCAGGGAGGTTGTGAGGTCCCTGCTTATGGCAGGGGTTTGGAACTAGGTGATCTTAAGGTCCTTTCCCACCCTAACTATTCTATGATGCTATGATTCTGTACTATGACTAAAAATGAGTGTAGTGGTTCATCTTATCCAACTTGTTGAAAGTTATAAATTCACAGCATGAAGAAGGCTCAACTCATCCACATCTGCTTGAAAAGTCTGCAGACAGGAACGACAGGTCAAGACACAGTGCCTGCTGCTGTAGAAGGAAGTCTGATTTCTTAGCAACCCAAAGGACTGCTCCTGTCTTCCTTTTCTCTTTCATTTTTCCTTTGTAATTTACACCTTTTCAAAAGGAAAAAAAATAATAAAAAGATATACAAACACTCCATCTCTGAGGATTTAAAGTGCCCTTGGCACTTCTTAATTGTGCATGGAGAAAACACAAGGACTTATTCAGAGTATGGGAAGGTCACAGCTCCAAAGGCACAGACTTCTGTGTTAGAACTGGCACCTCAGATCAGCAGCCCTATAGCAACAGTGATAGTAAAGAAAAGAGGTCTGAGGGAGGAGGATTAACTGTGTCAGCTCTTCACTGCCTGTGTGGCTCCTGGAGACATCAGGAGCTGGTTGTGCAGACAATGCTGATGAAGGTCGTCCAAGTTTCTGTGGCAGCCCTGTCCCAGCACCATAACTTGGGTGCAGCTGGGAGTCCTGGCAACAGCCCTATCACAATTTTTCTACCAGTCAGGTTGGTAAACCAGACTGCTACTGGGTAGTTTTCTTTGGAAGATCTTGTCTTGAGATCAAGCCAGTGGTCTACAGACTCGGAAGTGGTTCATTTCTTGAAAACTTCATATTACTTCAACAAATATGATACATATCTCCTATTCTCTATGTTCACGCTTGAAAGTTATTTCAGAGTAATAGTGCAATCTGCACTACGCAACATCTTGCAAACCTCCTGTTATTCTCTAATTACTCATCTGCATGTATAACTGTCAAAGACCTCCTAGCAAGGAAATGTGCAAGATTAGAATCACACCAATGATTCTACCATGAAGACAGAGATCAAAATCTAAGTAGTACTCTGTGGCTCTATGTGAAGTGTTTTAAAGAAAACATTTCAGATGAACCTCTGAAATCCAGGTACTTCACCAAAAGGAAGAAGCTTAAATGCTCCCCACAAGAGTTCCCCACTAACTGTCCAAAGTGTCAGTATTTTATGCTTGTTCATGCCTGCAAAAGGTTCAAGGTAAGGAAGAAACAGGAACTTGGATCTATGAAAATCACACTGTAAGCTTCAGAAATACAAGATTTACTTATGAAAAATGCTCATCTCTGTGTTTTCTTTTCATGAAGTCACTTCACCAAGACTGAAATTTTATGTGCATCTTTTTACAGAACTGCAATTTTTAAGAGTCTGAATGATGCTGGACAGTTTGCTTCTCCAAATGAAAAGTATGTAAAATAGTAGCTATGATGTTTTGGAAAAACAGTTCACATTATTCCTCATTTTAGACTTTTCAGCACAGATACTATATTCTATGATAAACTTGAATTTCTGAAGTTTTTATCATACAAACTTGAAGATAACTATAAGAACACCACAGCCACAAGACTCAATAAGTTTAAAATCTGGAAGCTATATGCTCAGAGCAGAGGTACTTTGCTATAAATGTCTCTCTCAACTTACAGAAGAAAGTGACTATTATCTTCCTTTTAATGGCAATGCTAACAGGATGAGGGTCACCCAGCCTGTTACATTACATTCAAATGAAGACTGCTAGCTAAGTAGAAGACATTAAAACAATTTTTTTACAGGAGAAAAAAAAAAAAATGGCAAGAGTTAAATAACCACAGTACAGAATAAAAAATGAAAGAATGTCACAGGATTTCACAATATATATTAATATAACACAATATATAACTCACAGTATACATGGAGTTTCTGAATATTTAATTCAGCTTTTCATTACTCCATTTCCCCTACAGTTTCCTCATTAGTGTCTCAGACTTTGACAGTAAAAGCCTTTCAAATGTTCTGGGAAAGTGTAGAGAAACAAACAGGAAAAGATATCTTACAAAGAGGTATGCCCAACAGACTTGTTACTCTGTAATGCAACATTGGCAGTGAAAACAATTTGTTGTTAATTTATCTTTTTTATGATGTCTTGAAGTTTTTACCACAAAACACATATTGTAATATTACTGTGGGAGATTGGCTGGTGGACCAGGGTCATTCCCTGTTTGAAGTAAATAGTACGGTATTTGGACAGAACTAAAGCCTGAGGCCTACTGAGGCCTACTTTGGCCAAGAAGACTGTGAACACTGTGAACCAGGAAGTATGACCGTCAGTAACCCTGTGTTTGTGCTTAGTGTGGAATTCCCCTTTAGCTCGCTTGCACCAGTTTAGACCAGTTAGTAGATATCACAAACAATGGACAAGAGGAACCTACGTAAAAAGTGTCAAACCAATAAGAAAATGTATTTAAGCGCGTGGACAGTGCATGAACAATGTGTTTAACCAATCTGCTTATGCATGATCGCGTGTACAGCTATTACAATCCTATATAAACCTGTAACTTCCTATAATAAACGAAGTTTGCTCTATCACTCATATTGAGTCGACTGGCTTTCTTCCCCTGCAGTGATCCAGAGAATTCTTCGACATATTACCACCTTAGTTAACTGAGCTGAAGACACCAAAAAAAAGTGAGGATCCAGTACTGGCATTTTTAGGAACCATCATCAAGCAGACTTTCCACTTGACAACATCTGAGAAAAGGTTAGTTCTGTTGATTCAGAACAGGTACTACTTATGAGTGTTCTGGGCTGACCTGAATGGAGGTCCTATACACATATGTATGACAGAAAATGTCCCTTTTTCAATATCTAAAGATGCTTTTGCTAAGCATTTTTCCTGTGTCAGTATTGTAGAGAGGTAACATCAGCTATGAGTTTCTTTAATAGCAAACTGTGTGTCCATGGTATACTTAAAAAGCTTTATGCTTCTTACACTGTCTCACTCGACATCCTTGTCTCTAAATTGGAGAGACATCAATTTGATAGATGGACCACTCAGTGGATAAAGAACTGGCTGGATGGCCGCACGCAAAGAGTTGTGGTCAATGGTTCAGTGTCTGGCTGGAGGCCAGTGACGAGTGGTTGGTTCAGTGTCTGGCTGGAGGCCAGTGACGAGTGGAGTCCCTCAGGGATCGGTGTTGGGACCGGTCTTGTTCTACATCTTTGTCACTAACATGGACAGTGAGATTGAGTGTGCCCTCAGAAAGTTTGCCAATGACACCAAGCTGTGTGGTTCGGTGGATACGCTGGGGGGAAGGAATGCCATCCAGAGGGACCGTGGCACGCTTGTGAGGTGGGCTGATGCCAACCTCATGAAGTTTAACCATGCCAAGTGCAAGGTCCTACAGCTGGGTCGGAGCAATCCCAGGCATAGCTACAGGTTGGGCAGAGAGGAGATTCAGAGCAGCCCTGTGGGGAAGGACTTGGGGGTGTTGGTTGATGAGAAAACAAGCATGAGCTGGCTTCAGTGTGCGCTTGCAGCCCAGAAAGCCAACTGTATCTTGGGCTGCATCAAAAGGAGCCTGACCAGCAGGTTGAAGGTGGTGATCCTGCCCCTCTACTCTGCTCTCATGAGACCTCACTTGGAGTATTGTGTGCAGTTCTGGTGTCCTCAACATAAAAAGGACATGGAGCTGCTGGAACAAGTGCAGAGGAGGGCCACAAGGATGATCAGGGGGACAGAGCACCTCCTGTAGGAAGATAGGCTGAGAAAGTTGGGGCTGTTCAGCCTGGAGAAGAAAAGGCTGCATGGATACCTCGTAGCAGCCTTCCAGTATCTGAAGGGGGCCTATAAGGATGCTGAGGAGGGGCTCTTCATTAGGAACTGCAGTGATAGGACAAGGGGTAACGGGTTCAAACTTAAAGAGAGGAAGATTAGACTGCATATAAGGAAGAAATTCTTCAGTGTTAGAGGGGTGAGACACTGGAATGGGTTGGCCAGGGAGGTTGTGAGTGCTCCATCCCTGGCAGTGTTCAAGACTAGGTTGGACAGAGGCTTGGGTGACATGGCTTACTGTGAGGCAAGGGGGTTGGAACTGGATGATCTTAAGCTCCTTTCCAACCCTAACTATTCTGTGATTCTATGATTCTATTACCTGTAAATTCAACTTCTCTTCTGCTGCAACAGTGGAAAATGAACAATTCCCCCAGTAATGTGACAGTGTTGTTTAATCTGGACCTTTTCAAGGGCAAGAAATGATTAGCTGTATATGCCCTCAGGCCATAATTTTAAACCAACTTTGCTATCATTTATTTAATATTTATCACTTCTAAGTTTCATCTGTAGTTTAATTACTTAAATCCAGTAACTTGCAGATTTTTAAATGCTTAGGTTTTGTAACTTAACCCTTCCCTGTACAGATATAAAGCTACCAATGTTCAACACATGCCTCAGAAAGCAGAATGTCTGAGTCTTAAAATTAACCACAGTCTACCTGATTCTTTTTGATGGAAATGAATGTAAAAGGGAAACCACAAAAGAAGAAAATATCACAGATTTGGAAAAGAACATCCCTACGCACACATGTTTAGCTTTGTCATGACTGGATGGGATTTTATTAGTATTTACACACTTTGTGATTTACTCCCTTAAAGAAAAAACTCCAAACCTTAACAAAAGAAAGGAAAAGGAAGAAAAGAAAAGAAAAGAAAAGAAAAGAAAAGAAAAGAAAAGAAAAGAAAAGAAAAGAAAAGAAAAGAAAAGAAAAGAAAAGAAAAGAAAAAAGAAAAAAAAGAAAAAAGAGAAAAGAAAGGAAAAGGAAAAGGAANAAGAAAAGAAAAGAAAAGAAAAGAAAAGAGAAAAGAAAGAAAAGAGAGAAAAGAAAGAAAAGAGAGAAAAGGAAAAGGAAAAGGAAAAGGAAAAGGAAAAGGAAAAGGAAAGGAAAGAAGAGGTAAAAGCATCCAAACTTTTTTTTTAAAAATGAAGAATCTCGAATCTGATGCGACTTTTAAAAAATTGACTAGCTGGGCTTGTTAATGCAACATATATTTTTCATGCTGAAATATTTATCAGTATCCAAGAAGGCACATTTTGAATACTTCTGTAAGAAATTAGTTGACTGCATCATCGACTTCAGCAGGCTGAGAATCTATGATAAAATTTTGTGTGGAGTGTTTACAGCATAGAAAAGAGGAAGATCAATGCTGTGATTACTATCTCATGTGTCAATACATAAACAACACAACATTATGTAAATTAAAGTTAGCTATCCATCCACTAGGTATATCAAGTATGTACAGCAAATAATGTAGCTTTTTATTATTGTTATTAAAAGCCTGAGAAAGATTTCATTAGTAGGAAATCATACAGCAGCACACAGGATGCCTATGAGCATCATGAAATTTTGGGGGGGGGAGGGGTGTTGCATATTTACTGCATACCTATTTAACCAGAGGTGGTCCTACTTTGTCCTTCCAAAACACTAATTGTCACAAATTTCATCACACAAGGAAGGAAAGATCCTATGATTTATTTATTTATTTCAGATGTATTTCCGTTTCTCTAAGCTTGAAACTAAATGCAGTTAGTTATGACAGCTTCAGGCTATAGCTTCAAGTATGTTAAGCAGCTAATATTTGTTCTATTAGTTATCCATTTCACTGCATTTAAAAGTGTTTCATGCAATGATTTGAATATAAGCACCTATCAAAACTCTTGTAAACAGAAAACATGGAGAAATTTTTTACTCCAACACAAATACAGTTTTGCAATTAGCATCCATCAAGAGACTGAAGAGCTACACTATATCTTCCATCACAGGTTTTCTTTTGTGACTAAATGTATAAATGGCATCTAGAGCTAAACAAGTAAAATTTTTGTCTAGATCTAAGCAAGTCAAGATCTAGTAAGTCAAATTCACTTTCTGTCTCTGATAACTGAAGTGAGATATGTGGACTTACATTGAAGGCTAATTTGATCCAAAATAAAGAAGACACAACTGTTTGCATAGACAGGCTTAATAAAATGTAAAATTAATTTTCTTTGTAATCAAATCAACAGAATTCTTCCTGCTGTATTGAATCTTCCAGGCCCCAGTTACAGTATGAATGATTTATGCAGCCTTTGTGCAAGGTCTTTCAGGTAATTTGCTTGGAGGCGAGAGGGAAGGGAGATGAAAAAAAAAAAGAAAAATGGGCTGTTTTTATTCTAGGCTGCATTTATCCTAACTGCAGTCAGAAATTAATGCTCTCTTTGTATTTGTGTCAAGGGAGAAAACTGAAGGTTATTTTTAAACCTTCATTGCTTATTTAACAATAGGGTAAATATCTTTTGCCCCTGGGACTCTACATGAGTCAAGGCTGGCCCTTTGTTCCATAATTGCTGGGATCTCACTTTCAGGATGTGCAGTAAACACATTAGCACACTTTCAACACATTGCCAGAGAAATCCAAAGGGAATAGTGGCAGACCCTGCAAGAGGGCAACTTGAACACCATATGTTTGTAACCATTTCTGGAACAGAATTCAACTTTCTTGGTTTAAGATGATGAAAAAAAAATGTGAATCCTCTACTGAACATGGTTCAATATTTCAAGCAGCAATGTATTTGGAATTCTTTAGCTCTGAAGTTTCAGTTCAGCTTATATGTATATGTTTCCGCTACAACCAGCACATTCCAAATCTACTATTGAGTTTTCTGGAAATCACCTCAGTATTTTTAAAGTTAGCTTTCTTTCCCTTAGCATTTTAAAAGCAGCATATAAAAAACCAGGCAACAATAACAAAAAAAGTAAAAAAAAAAAATTGTAAAAGTGCTCCTTCTATGGCAGTCCTTTAGAAAGCTACAGGCTCTCCAATCCATGGAGAATCAGTATGTTCAAGTAGAGGTTCTTCAGCTGATGAAGCTAATTCAATATATGGCTAGAGTTAAGGGAGGAGAAGGAAGAAGGAGTTTGCAGTTCTGCAGGGTGGTTTCCATCCTGTTTCTCACATGTAGTCACCTGGCAGACCCTCATGCTCTTGTGCCCTCTTGCTCCCTGCCCAGCAGTGACCAATGCACAGGACTTGGAACTCTCTCTTGCCCCAGGACAGCAAGTGAGAGGCAGGGAGAGTTGTCACCCAGCAGGGATCTGGGAGACTACCTCATGTACTGGGAAAGGAAAATATCAGATGTCTTTGTGAAACTGGTGTAATAAATCTGACCTCATATGCTCTACCACTGTCCAGCAAATTGAGTGAAATCATGTTTTGGCCATACCTGATATTTTTTGCAGAGTTATGCAAATCTAGATAAATGAGTTCAGATGTATTATGCTGTACATTAATTCAACAGCACATAAGACTTTAATAGACAGCAAGTCTTTTCCACTTCCCCTATTTCCCTTCACCAGTCTCCATCCTATAATAATTTACCAATTAAACCACAGACCACATCAATTTCTTCTACTGCAAATGAACTGTACTGAAGATCATTTTCTGAAAACACTGACACTAATGCAATTACACAGACATGATCTGCTTTAAGATCTCATCTGAAATCATAATAAAGACATCTATTACAGGAAAAGTCTGTTTTACCATTGCTTTTACAGAGTTACGTATAGAACAATTTCAGTAACGTATTGGAATTAGCCCATCTCAGTTTTATCACCAGTGCCTTATGGCCTCACTGCAGGTTGTATAACACAGCTCTGCTATCTGTCTTAACAGTCTCACACAGTGAAAAACAGTTGTGTGACTTTTTTCAAATCGTGCTGCCATAGCTGAAATATTCACCACAAAACTCAAAAACTTGTTACAGGTGGGAGTAGCACCTTTTTGAGAAAAAAAAAAAAAATAAGTTACAATTTACGCTGAAAAAGAATATTACCAATTTTGCTTAAAATTCACTGACAGCAGGATGCTTTATCTAACATATATAGCCCCAATGTCAGGCTTGTGAAATAAATTGCTGTGAGTGCAAAATCTCATGTTTGCTGCTTTTCTAGATTCATTGTAGATCTGAATTACAGTTTACCACTGAAAAAAATATAATTACTCTAATATTATTGGCCAACATGTGAACAGAAACCTCCATCTTATATTAGTTAAGTTAGGCAAATAGTGGAGATTATGTTGTATATATCTTTCATGCTTACCTTCCTCTCCCCATATCACAAGATTAATTAAAATTAACTCTGCCATAAATGAAACACATTATTGAGAGACACTGAAATTGTGTTACAGCTAAAGAAAAATTAAGTGGAAATGGGAAAAAATCAGCCAGCCACTGAAAAACTCTAATGAAGATATTAGATTTTTCTTTTTAAAAGCTGCAAAATAGTAATTAATGGAAACTACAGAGTGTACTTCTATAAGACCTAATTGGACTCTGAAAGATCAAACAGATGTGTAACTAGCCTGCAAGTACTGAACTGGTCAGCCTTGCAAAGCTAGTTTTTCTGTTGTGCAGGCAGGTATAGGATGGCAGCAGTTTTTTTGTGCTTTGGATTTTTTTTTTATTTTTTTTTAAGACTAAGATAACTGAAAAGGAACACACAGAATTTCTGGCTATGGGCAAATGGGACACTTTTAAATGCTAAAGTATCTTGATGAATGAAGGATATATTTTTGCTAAATGAATGTTTTCAAAACTACAACTAATAAAAGGAAATTTTAAGGTGCAAAACGTAAATTAACAGTCATTTCAGAAGGCTAATTTTAGGTAAGTAACACTCATTAAGACAAACTGAAATCAAGACTTTAGAAGTCAGGGAAGCTTATCATGCTTAAGAAGTCATGCCTTAGATAATCCTTCTCATTCACTCTTAACATCTTTACATGATTTTTCCTTATGAAACACAGACACTAAAAAGCTTCACATAATATTACAGGGCTTTCTGAAAAGCCACTGGAAGGGGAGAAGTGATGCCAAGAATTGTGCAATCATGGGTTGCAGAATGTGAATGTCTCAATTGGTCTACTGGACCAGAAAGATGAGCCCAGTTTTAGTAGTGTCACTTCTAATACATTATGGCAGTAAAGAACAAATGAACAGATTATTTCCCACAGACATTTTCAAAGCCTTAGAGACTGCCATTTGAACCATTCTTTAATTATCTCTGGCACAGGCTTCAAAAAGATCTGTTAGCCAAAAGTGAGAATATAACTGAAACTTTGCTGTGGTCCAATGGTAGTACTTATGATGCTCATAAAATATGAGCCACCTTTATGCAGTCCACAATGTTCATGGAACCATAGACTCAGAGTGGCTAAGGTTGGAAGGGACCTTAAAGATCATCTAGTTCCAATCCTGCAGGGCAGGGACACCATCCACTAGACCTGGTTTCTCAAAGCCTCATCCAACCTGACCTTGAATATGTCCAGGGATAGGGCAGCCACAGCTTCTCTGGACAACCAGTGCCAGTGTCTCACCACCCTCATAGTGAAGAATTTTGTCCTAATGTATAATCTAAATCTACCTTTTTTCAGCTTAAAGTCATTCTCCCTTGTCCTATCACTACATGTCCTTATAAATGGTCCCTCTTCAGATTTCCTGTAGGCCCCTTTTAGTTATCAGAAGGCTGATACCAGCTTTTCCTGTAACTTTTCTTCTCCAAGCTGAACATGCCCAACTCTCAGCCTGTCTTCATCAGAGAAGTATTCCAGCCTTCTCTTTAATGCATTTCTTATTAACATTTTCCCCTTATCCTGGTTTTCATTCTTTCCCCTCCCTATAATAACAGATTGTGCTTCATCTTCACCTGGATAATTTTCAGCATTAATCTTGCTTTCCCTTTACTTGCTTTTATTAGGTTGCACTACTTACGTTCTCCTTTCACATGTCTCACACTGCATGTGTTCTGCTCTTTTCTAACTCATTTTGTCAACTTTTAAGTTGGCAACGTGGGCAGTTCGCACCCAGATAAGCATTGCATTGAGTGAGTGGTCCCCAGTTATTATTTGCACCATCTCCTGGTGGGCTTCACTGTATACCTAGTAGGCCAGAAAACAAAGTTTTAGCTAATGACTGTTAAAGAGGACAATGGTACACCATGAGTACTGAGTAAGACTATGACTTGAGCAGCAAGCCAATTCTACATCATCCCTAAAGCAGAAGGATTTCTGTCTCCAAGTTTCAGGATTCTCAACTTTTGTATCAACCTCATTGCTCTTCCATATTGAAATCATTAGACCAGAGGCATTTAAACATGCTGTGATTCTATCATGTGTGAAGGACTCTAAACAACTACTATCATCTGCCAGAGCTGCTGCCTCAACTACCAAGAGCTTTCAACGTATGCCATGGAAAACAGCTATACACACTAGCCTTGGCTGGAAGTCTGTAATAATGTCAAAATCATCACTTGTGATATCTAATGACAGGACAGCCAAACTAGCAGAGAGCAGTGCTCACGTACTACATGAATTTTTACACTGGAAAGTGGTGAACCTACCTACAAACACATCTTCTTTCTTGCACATAATTTTGTGGAGGAGAACACACCTTCCTTGAAGCAGACTTGTTATGGCATGATGTTAATAATGTAGTTTTTAACAACAGGTATTTCCTAGTAGCTTTTAACAGCAGGTATTTCTTAAGGCGATAAATAAAAGACCTTGGTAGCTTTAACCTGCAGTCCTAATGCAGGCAAGACTCTCACCAGTGACCATGTGACTATGCAGTTACACATGAACAAGGGTTTTGGGATCATGTAAAACCCACAATTAACTATATGAAGCATATGAAGGAAGTGCAGTGTTTATCCTATAACATGTAAAAGAAAGTGAATAAGTATGTTGAATTATCAGGGCTTCTTTAACCAACAGTCTTCCAACTGCTTTTCTTAGCCTCCCTTGGCCACACTGAGGGTTTTAACTTTTCACACATGAAAGTAAAAATAAACCAAGGGCCTGTTTTTCTGAGCAGAAAGCTAAAGGACTGAATGCTGCTTGTTCTCTGGTTGTTTCTCTTTACATTCTGTGAGTGAAATGTATGTCAAATAAATTCAAAATCCATGGCTGGAGTAGCTTGGTGCATAAGAGCTTGTGCTCAGTGTGTCAGTCTGATGCCAAGATTCATGAACAATCTTTAAAGACTCTCATTAGGTCAATCTAGTTCACTGGCATGACAGGACAGTCTCTTTAGGTGAGGACATTTCTAAATCAGACAAATAATCTTCTGAAAAATATGTTTGTGATATTTTAGGACTAAAATATCACTTGTTTTGAAAACTATTTTCTATCTTTAAGCAGAGAAAGGACATCTTTAAAAGTACTCTTAAAGAAAAATTATGTTTAGTGCTATTCTGCTGGCTTTTTTTTCCATTATTTTTACATAATATTTGTCCTGTCTCTTTCCTTTTTCTGTTCCATAAAATTTAAAATAAATCAGACATAATGGGATGCCTGTTCCATTACAGTGTATCACCAAAATGTTTGGAATTGCAAATTAGATATTTGCACTAGATATTTACATTCTTCCTTTGCTATTCCCCATAATTTTCTGCATTTTAATAAAACTGGATGCCCTGATTATTTTCCCTGAAATACTGTTTCAGGCTCCCTGTTTGTCTGGAAAGGGGAAGAGCTGAAAACTATTTTGGCTGTCAGATTTATTTGATGCAATTGTGCATTAGAGACCTTATCCATTCCAGTTTGTCTTTAACTGCTGCCAGGCTTACAATCTGATGAACCATAGGTTTACTCTGCATTTGCTGGCAAGGTAACCTTTCCATCTGCAGTATTTGAGTGTTCCATTATGTATAAAGAAATCCATCACTGTATTTCCATGAGAAAATTACTTTAAGACAGTTGTTCTACCAGCTTTCACCATGCATGGTGTTTCCCATAGAGTTGGAAGGGGTTCAGCTAAATTAATTCCCTTCCGAAAAAAAAGTTTTGTTTTGGTAACATAACTACAATCTTTAACAATGAATCTAAGCTCAGTAATCAAATCTTACAGTGATCCAGCATTATGGGAGTGAACTAAATTTAGCATCTCATAGAACAGATTACTTGAAGAAACTAATAGTTTAAAGATTGTAAATACAAACTATGGCATCACTACCTGCATTATGCTGTGCCGAACAACGCATATTCTGATTATTATACGACATCCATCTCCCAAAATTTAGAATATCCTCCTCAGTTATAGTCAACTTAGTCTTGACACAGTTAGCCTGCTATCCTGCTATGTTTGAGGTAAGTAAGTTCCATTTGGCAAAACTGGATGATTAAAACAGCCACCAGGTAGATCTGCTTGCATTGCCATTGTTTTGTGTCTGGGAAGCTAAACTGCCCCCTCTTCTCAGCTCAGCACCCACTCCTGTTCCTACTTAAGAGTTGTACCTTAAAGCGAGTGATCTCTATTGATGCTTACCTGCTTCCCCCAGATGGGCACCATCTTGTTCCCAGCTCCAGACTTGGTCAATACTGGTCTGCCAGAACTGTATTCAGAAATTTCACCTAGTCTCATCTGTGGTGAGGAGTCTCACCAGGAAAGGGCTTTGCCTGCCCTCTGACTGACTGAAAGATGTGTGTCTTCATTACCAGTTTATGCTTTGTAGTGGGTTCCTGGTCCAAAGAATATGAAAGACTGTGCATGCTCCTCTGAACTGCAAAAGTAACTTCTCAGTTACTAGGAAACAGTTAAGACACTTTTGTTCATCTTTATCGAAGGCAAAACTCCTTGCATTTCCAGCAGACTGGGCTACTGAAAGGGCTAGAGATTTGACTCTTCGGGAAGTTCATCAGCTCACAGCCACATACTGAAATTCCTAACTCACTGTTATCTTGAAACATAGGTTTTAATGGCTGCAATGACAAATACTCAATCAGATTGCTTCCATTATTTTGATAAATCTCACCTTACACGTATCTCTGTGTTTAACAGTAGTTTGGATTTTTTTCTTTACCATGACCTAATTTTTATCCTGAGATAAACACACATACAAGAACTATAATATAAATGTAGCTTTACACAAATAATAAGTATCAATTACTGCAAACTCTTTTTCCAACTGCAGCTAATTTCTAGAAAGTATCAGAATGCACCTGGAAGACACACTTGACCTAAGATGATGACAGTAGGTTAGTGATCTACCTCAAACAAAAGCTTTGCTTCTGGATTTCTTTTGGCAAAGAGAAAGAGGACCCAAAACTGTTGCTATTGGAACAACTCAAGATTTCTTTATAGGATATATTAAAAAAGCCACCACTACCAATAATGTAGTATTATTAGAAGAGTAGAAAAAAAGAAGAAATTTTTCCAGCTCTTTTCAGACTGCACCAAAAGTAAAACAGACATGTCAAAGAAGGAACACAAAAGAAACAGTTCCTTCTGAAAAGCACATTTGTGCTACTTGCCACTGACATAATAGTGCTGGGAACCAGTTTCGCTGATCAATTTCTTACACTACAGTGAGCAAATCAGCTTGTCTCTGCTTCCATTTGTTCCTCAGTAAGCTGGGGACACCATTACTTGAAAGCCTTATAGACAGGAAGCATAGTGTCTAAAGTGTACGAATTTAGCTATGCAATATTAATTGGATTATTAATAATTTATACTTCACTAACTCATAGGACCACTGTCTGAAGTCAGAACCTAGTTGTTGCAGGTACTTCACACAAGCTATACAGGTACTCAGAGCTCAAAGCAGTCTAGACAGTGAGTAGGTGGAAACACAAGCAAAGGCAGAATGTGAACACAAGGTTGCACGGCAGCACCAAAATTTGTCTTAGAACTCAATTACCATCTATATTCACTGATGATGTATTATAAAAGTGTTATTTTGCAATCTGATTTTTTTTTTTTTTTTTTTTTCCACCTGTCATACCCT
>NDXB01016204.1:66094-93934 GCA_002631895.1 Agapornis roseicollis
CCAGATAAAATTAAAAAAAAAAAAAAAAAGATAAATTTTTGCCAGAGATATTTCAAGGGAAGTAAAATGTAAATGTCAAGCTATCTGCTATCACTCCTTTGCATTCTCTGCATTCCAACTCCTGACATTACAAGTTTCTCTGTTAGTACTGGAGTTCTTGTTTCTAGGTCATAGAACCTGGACAATGTAGAGCACTTGGAGATAGTCTGCAGTGTAGCAGAGCTGTGCACTTGAAACAATTATCTGAGTTTTCTTTGTTAAATGAGATCCTACTCATCACCAGACTTTTTTTAAATCTCAGTGCATTATTATGGTAGAGAATGACTGACAAGTTTGGTTGTGGGGATTACAGCCATTTTATGCATGTGACAGATCAGAACTACTGAGTGAAAAAAAAGAAGTCGGGGTGTAGAGAAGGGTATCTCAGAGCCTAAATGAGAGCTGGGTTCTGATCACTACTATGCTCAGTGACAGGGCTTCCCTTTTCACTCAAATTACAGAATCTCATTTCCCCTCACTTATTTAAAAAAATGAGTCCTGATTTTTTGCAAGAGAGCCATGAATGGAACTCTTTGTATCCACTTTTTCAAAGTTTAAGAACAATTCAGAGCAAAAATAAAACCCCATCAAGCATTCTGCAGAAAGCATAATGGAGTTCAGCTGTAGATTTTGTGTTGCAAATAGTTAGAAGCTTTTATTTCACTGCCAAAAAGATGTAGTAGGAATCTGCAATACTCAGTTTTGAAGAAATGTAGGCTATTAATAATTGTGTATTTTTAAGCAAAGAGAGAATTAAAATACTGAACTTCTGTTTATTTTACAAAGCACCTTCTACATCACTAAACAGCTGCATTACTATTATTATAAAAATTAACTGTGATTGGAGAACTGTGTTTTGGAGATCTGGTACGCTAAGTACACATTTTACCCTGATGAATTTAAGTATGGTTCAATTCCAAGTCATAGCATTCTTATTTTTTCTTTGTCTGAGTATTAAAATAGCAGCATCTGCCAGGGCAGCCAACAGGGTAAATGCAATTCCTCCATCATAACAGCTCTCTTCTAGCTATTGAAACTGCAACACATAGACTCTCTCTGGAAACGAAAAGCAAAGTACAAAGACTAAATAACATTATTGCAGTACATTACTGGTGGATAAATAACAATATTGGATCTTTGAGTTCCTTCCATGTGATTAGCAATTTCAACAAAAACAGCCTTTGGGCCTCATGCCAACAGAACCAGTACCCTCATCAATTCATTCAAAATCCTACCAATAGCCATATTTTATTTTAGCTTTCACTAAAATCCAGCAAGCCTCCAGCCTCTTTTAGTGTGGAGAATGGCTATAAAACACCATCTGATTATTAAAGTTAAAAACACATAGATGATTTTTCTAGAAATTTGCGTTATTTAAGTCTAGCTTTAGAAAACCCCAATCAAACATTCTCTTCCTCTCAAAAGGAACTAATCAAACACAAAAGATATCAAAAGTTTCCTGATTTTGAGACATACAACATTGGCATTTAGACTGGTAATGAGTTTCTGAAGGGAGTCCCCATATTACTTTCCTCACTAGTTTGGTATATACTCAGCTTCAGTGAGTATAAATTAGATTCCCTGCTTCAGTGAGCATAAATTAGATGCCTTTTGGAAAACACTACATGGGAAGACCTTTTCTTTGTGGTTTCCAAATGCATGCCAGTCATGAGTGGTGACACAGGCTTGATGAGCGGGCTGTACCAACTTGAAGTCCTTCAAGACATGATACACAGTGCATGTGCCAACAGATGGTCTTCAAACATTACACTGCCACAATAAACAAAAAGATAAATGTGTAGATGAGACTCTTAGTGGTGTGATTTAGTGGTGGACTTGGCAGTCCTGGGGTAAAAGTTGCACTTGATGACCTTGAAGGTCTTTTCTAACCTAGCTGACTCTATGATTCTATGATAGATATTTTTTATTCAGTTTGGATAAGTAGATCTGACTTGTTACCACATATCAGATTTGAGATGCATCACATGTAAAATCTTATTCCAGCAAAATTACTTACCTGGATCAAACACCTCCTCTTCACAACAGACATCTCGAGTTACCTATATTGTTACTGAGGACTAAACTATTTTCTGGAGCACAAGTACAGAAGGCTCCTAGAGACTTACAGGTGTGACAGTCCATAGCAAATCTCATGTTTTTAGAAGAAAATCAATCCAAACACCTCTCTAAACACAGGAATAAACAAAAACATCTCAAATATAAAATAACATAATGATATATTTTGGTCCTGACTTATAACGACCAGATGAAAATATTTAAGCCATCTTGCAAGCAAAATAATTAATTATCAAGTACACTTTAAATTTCAGCTGGTTTATTTCTGCAGCTAGCAGTACCTATAGTAATTTTTGTTATATATTGTGTTACACATTGTACAAATGTTCAGCAGCACAATCTCTTGAGCAAAATACCCATTAAGCCATCAGAAATGGCTGACAAAAAGGATAAGAAAACAAAGTAAAAATGATGTAAGAAGTTTACAGGTCATAGCAAACCAACATTTAGAACTTGAGCTAAAAATCAGATCTGGAAAACACCTATGAAATTGACAGGAATAAGCCTCATTTCCCTTAATTAGAACTTATCCATACTCACATCAGAACACAGACCATGGTACCATGAAACGGATTTTAGAGTTAGAAGCATAATGGGTCTGAGAAGTAAAGCCAATAAAGATAGCAGCTGAAAAAATACAGAGAAAACAACTCTGTGGATGTCTTGCTTCTGCAAAGCAGTCACATCATTTATCAGCTATAAGCAAGCACTCTTATTGCTAAGCAAATGTAATCACAAAAATTCTTCACTAGCTGAATGCTCAGAAATTGGACTCAGTAAGTTTACAAAGTATATGTATCTCCATGTAGTAAGGAAAGACCAAAGAACAATAGCTAACTAGAAAAGTTTCTAAATATATTTTATCAAAACTGATCAAGTCACATCCTTACACAAATAAGCATTTTGACCCATCAAGTGCTACAACTTTTCACCTAAGCCCTTTTCAACTGCTGTTAAAACTGGCTTTTGAGTAGTGGGACATCATTTTTTCTCTAATATTAGGGTCTGCAGTTAAAATGGACAGTCTCTTCTCTGATGGAACCATATTTTTCTTTATTAATTGGGTGGAAATTTAATGAGATTAAAATGATTAACTGATTCCAGCTGAATGGGATATATAGTAAATCAGGTTTGGATTTTTTGACTATTCTTTTCCTTAGCTGTTTGTTAAGTTGCTGGTGACAAAGTTACTAAGCTGGGCTGAGCAATTGGCCTGAGAAAACTGAGTTAGAAAAACTTTGGGTGTTTAGATAAGGAGCCTATTGATGCGACACAAATGTTTTCCAATGATCCATTTTTTATGGATCTCTGAGCAGCAAAATGAAGTATTATTCAATGCAAACAACTGAACAGCAGGCAAGCCATTTTAACCAACACCACAAAAATACCAAGCTCTGAGAACAAAATAAATGACAGTGACCATCTGCTGACATAGCTATTAAAATTAGCCATGTCATTCTGGCAAAATATTTTGAGAAAATTCTATTATGGCTCATAGACATATTTGGGTAACTTTTGCTGGCAAACTGTGAGGAGAAATCTCCAGTTCTGCAGGCAAACTGTGGGGCGAAATCTCCAGTTCCGGTTTTGTACAATAAGGTGACCTGGCTTAATTTCTGTTATCAAAGAAACATAAAAGATACTTCCCAGTAAAGTGCAATTTCTAGCCTTGTGTTCTTTTTTGCCGGTGTCTTGCAATGCTGTTTTCTCTACATGTATATTAAGTTGAACTGATACAGAAACAAAACATTGTGACTAACCCAAGATCAAGACTGTCAGATTATAAGTAATAAAAGCACTGCCTTTCCATAATTTTGAGATCTCCAATCTCTCCCATTAGCATTTAACTATTTGACCCCGAATTTTGTTATATGTACATACTGCACTCCATTTCTTTGCAGCCATTAATGTTATTCATCAACCTGAAGTCCAATTTCACCACTTTCCTAGCTACAGATTAAGAAAAAGTTATCTTGTTGAAAAAGAATATCATGGCAGCTGTCATGATAAATACAATGCCTAGGTATCCCTTTGCTAAAACAACTTTTGAAGCTCTGACTAAATGAGACCTGAAGCTTCTCCCACAGGAGTGAGGCTATAAATGTCTTTAGGTTTTGGGACTCCACTATAAATGTCTCAAAGACATCTTTGGCGCAATGCCACCCACCATCCACTGGCAATGGTGGTAGTCACCTTCCTGACAAAAAGGCTATTCAAAGGGAAAACAGCAGCCCCTGCTCTGTCAGAAGGGAACTGTCAATATCTGGATTTGCTCCCCCATTCCCAATGCTGCACTGTGCACTCGCCTTTCAGGCTGTAGCTATATTGTTTGGAGCAGAGGTAGCTGAGGGCTAGTTGCAAGACCGGAGTTCAGAGGCTATGGAAAAACTGGGTTCACAGCTTTTTTTTTGAGGAAGATAGTGCTCTCATGTAGCACAGACCAAAAAATCCCACAACTGAACTAACCCAAGCAAGAACCCCACACTGGTGGTATTAGACAACAAACCCAGGGATCTTGAAAACAGAAAGCAGCTAAAGCAGCTCTTGATTTACACTGTCCATTTCTTTCTATATCTGTGTGTGTGATCCTGGAGCAAACTAAAGTGTGCACAAAAATCTTTTCTGGCTGATTAATATGAAATATTTTTAGTCTGTGTCTTAACTTTCCTGGGTTTTCTACATAAACACCCCCTGAAGTTAAAACACTGCAGAAGAAATGGTTTTATGATTGAAAACCGTAATGAGTTTCAGTATAAGAACAACAACAAAAAAGAAAAGTGCAGAGAAGTATGAGAGAAGTGACAATATGCCATCCAAGAAAGAAAGGGGCATTTGGAAAATTGCCCACACACCATTGGGTCTTCACTCCTTTTCAGCAGATGCATTACAGTGCTAGTATTGGACTTTACAATAAAACTATGTGCAAGACACTTGGACTTCTAGAACAGAATTGCCTGCCTGTTTATACACACAGCTTCACAAAAGGATTTTGCACTTTGTTTGAGAAACAATAGCTCAAGGCTGCCAGGCAGAACACCCTCCACGAATGAAGACTTTTCTTAAATTGTAGAAGTTGGCAGATGTCATGAGCAAGTTGCCAACTATTTCGCAGATGTAATCTAACTATGGTATAATTAAGAAATACACTGTGAAAATAGCAATGTCAGATATCACGAGGTATTTACTAGAACACTATTTGTGAGCTGTCAAACGTTAAAAAAGCACTGGAGAAAGAATAGAATATGGTTTTGCATATATACCTAGCAAAACTAAGGAGCAGATACAAATTACATAGATTCTATCTTGGCTGTCACAAGTAGCACACATATTTTAAAAATAATACTTTCTCTTAGCAATGAGAAAATGCAAAGAAGCATTTTTTCTTTCTGAGAACACTTGGATTTACAATGGAGGGAATATCACCCTTAACTAGGGCAAGGACATCAACAGCAAGGACAGGAAATTTCAAGCAATCTGGTTTGATTGCATAAGGCAAGATCTCCCAGCAAATCACAAATACATTTTCATTAAAAAAAAATTCTTCTTTAGGTAAATATGACAGTTAAAGAAAATTAGTTTAGCTGATTGAGAACTCAGTTCTGAGAAACAACCTGAAGAGGTTCAGCACAGCTGAGAGTAAGTTTGGAATTCCACCTATCCAAGAGCATTTTATATTATAAAGAAAAGGTAGTCTTTGATTCAGGGTAGATCATTCTTCTCAATACCACTTTAGTTCTTAAACTACTTGGGATTACACTGGATGCTAAAACTCCAATGCATACTTGGAGTACATTGAAACTGACACATGGAAGATAAAAATCCTCATTTGAGTTGGTTCTATGAAAGTAAGAATGTAACAAAAAACCCCAACTGCTTCAGTTTCTTTTTATTTCACATTAATTCTAAACTAAACTTCTCATTCCCTTTTCCTCCTGAGACTTGCATGTTTTTCCTGCTTCTTTGAAGACCACAGACTCTCTAAAATATTAAAGTACTGACGTTTTTATAGAATGCAACATCCAAATATCTCTCCATAAAGTGGAACACTATGGCAGCTTCCCAAACACTGTAGATGATCAAAGAAAATATATTATGACTCTGTATGTCAGAATCCATTGAAAGTCCTAATAATAGTAGCATACAATATGTCCTACATTTAAGCCTATTATTGCAGACTCATAGACGAAGCCTTACTGTTTTAATATGACTGAAAAATAGCAGATGTTTTTCAGATATGTCTAATAATCAAGTTAGACTCAAGTTAGAACAGAAGTGCTTCTGTGTATGCAGAAAAAAAAGAGGGGTGATTTTTTCTACTGCATTAATTTAATTTTTACTCAGTTTTACATATTTCACCAAGCAGTTATTACGAGGCTGTTGTGGTTTAAACCCAGCCATTCAGCTCATTCACTCAACGCCTCCTTTCTTGCCCTCCCCCTACTCCTGGAGGGATGGGGAAGAGAATCAAAAGAATGCAGCTCCCACAGGTTGAGATAAGAACAGTTTAGTGACTAAGGTACAACACAAATCACTGCTGCTATCACCAGTAATAATAGTGATAAAGGAAATAACATGGGAGAGAATACAGCACCTCACCAGCCATCAACAGATAACTCACCCCACCCAGCCTGACCGAGCACCTCCAACCCCCCAGAGAATCAACCCTTCCTGGTAACTTTCAGTTACATCCTGGCCATGATGTGCTGTGGTATGGAATACCTCTTTGGTCAGTTTGGGTCAGGTGTCCTGTCTCTGCTTTCTCCTGGCCTCCCCTCCTCCCTGGCAGAGCATGAGGCTCACAAAGTCCTTGCTCAGACTAAACATTTGAGCAGTAACTAAAAACATTCCTGTTATCAGTTCTGTTTCCAGGCCAAAAGTCAAAAACAGTGCTTGCACCAGCTTCTATGAAGAACAAAAAATGACTACCACTGCTAAACCCAGGACAGAAGCCACGGATGAAATATGAAATATTCAGTACCAGCACCACGTTAAGATACTTCCTTATACTCCAAAGCTGTTCTTTACCATGTTTATTGGTCTAACATTCTCTGTCATGCTATTTTAAAGACAGGTTTGCTTCTAGAACCTTCCAGTCATCACAGCAAAATTTATACAGCTGATTTCTATGGAGGGACTACTTGGAACTTAGGCTAAATGCTGTTGATTTTCTGTGTGTACCTGAACATTAAAGATATGAATTAAAGCAATTCAAGCCAATTTGATTTCTTTTAGGATGTCAACAGGCTTCACATAGATTATGAGAAGAACTAGTCTGAGCTTTGTAAAATATGTCTGAAAACATTTCTTTTCCTTTGCTCGGGTGGACTCCTGTTCAGAGCACAGCAGGTATGCGCAGTACTTCCTATTTCTTAAGCTTCAGTTTGGACACTTTTTACTTACTGAAGTAGCACAGCAAAACATGAAGCCAGATAAAAGCATTCTCTTCTCTTTGATATGGAACCATTTTACCTGGATTACTTTAAAACTGTATCATGCTTCCTTTCAGTTATCGTCATCCCATTTAAGGTTTCCAACACAGAGCTACATCTATACAATTTTTTGTAACAAACTACTAGTTCCAAGGAAAACTGACACCATTCAATGGTCTCATTATGATTTGCCTAATGAGCTGTCATTCTAAATGAGGCAATTCACATTATTTACTTCCTATCTACTCTCACACCATAATTTTTTATACATATATTTTTTTCTAAGTTTTGATGTTTTTTCTGCCTGTTAGACTGGAAATAACAGCATTTATTCATTTATGTCTGTTTATATCACAGCTCAGTTATTTTGCTGCACCTGGCCTGAGAAACCATTCTCAGCTTTTTACTAACTGAAACATTGTACATTATATAGCAATCAATGAAAGGATTCAGTCCTGTAAGGCACCTGTGATGCATTGAGCTGTCACCTCAGTAACACATACAGAGCTGAAACTCAGTACCAAGACTGGAACTGTAGCTTTTTGATGTGCTACTGCACTTAGTAGATTTTTTGTACGAACATTCTGATAAATGTATTCCAGTTTTAGGCACTACTTGACCTAAAAGGAAATTCACCTCTACCTTGACAAAACACAGTGTTACAAAAAATTCTCTCAAACACTGCTTTCAAATGCTAAAAATAAAAAAGGTACTTGCCACAAAACAACATAAAAAGGGAAATGCTGGCATATGAGTTGGGCAATCTTTTACTAACAAAAGAAAGTCTGTGAGTGACATATGCTTGGTCTGTCTGTTCTGTGAGATACCTGGAAAATTTTGTAATTTGTGCTGTATTTCTTCTACATCTGCCTTGATCCCAGCACATTCTCCCAAATAACCAAAAGAAAAGACTGCTTCTAGTTATAGCAAACTGTCAGTGCAGCAGAGATTCCAGCACAAAAATGAATCTGGCCAAAACCCAAACAGATTATTGCATGGTGACCAATCACTGATCACTCTACTAACCTTCTAGTACCACTGAAGTATCTGTAGGCCAGGTGGTACAACTGTAGTGTAACACATGGTAATAGTTTTTACTGCAAAAATGCTTACTTGCCTTGCTTGGTTTTTAAGCTACAAATATTATTCTGCAGAGTTATAAGATACATAATTTGCATAAAAGAAATCCTTTGTCTAGCTCCTGGACAACCAATACAGCTCATTGCTCCTTTCAGTGTTCTCCACTTGCAACCTAGCCAACACAAAAGTTCTCATCAAACCTTCCTATATAAACCACCACTGAGCAGTCTATAACCTGTTTCTCTGTTGAAATGATGCATTTGTTGTCTTTGGTACTCTCCTACAGAAGCAGATTTATAACTGATTTTCAAAATTTGCAAAGAAATATTACTGCATTATAAATATTGTAAACATTGGGAAATGAAAATTTTACGAAGGTTTTCATGCTTACACAACAAGACCTGATTTTGAGCCTTCCTATACTGTCCATACACAGCAAAGTTCTGACTGCATCCAAGTAACTAACTCCTAGGGCGCCTGCAATACCAAAATGTAATGTTAAGCATTACCAATTCCAAATTTTCAATTTTGCTTCCATACAAACAATGTGTTTGGTACAAACACAAATTAAGCCATCTCACGAAGAGGGGAAAAACCTGCTGCATAACAGTAGCTAGAACAGAGGAATGAGACTATGTGAAACAGCCCACACTAGAGCAGTCTGTTCCTGAAGGACTGCACCCTGTCGAAAGGACCCGCGCTGGAGCAGTTTGTGAGGTACTGCATCCCATGGGAAGAACTCATGTTGGAGAAGTTCACAGAGGGTTGAGTCCCATGCTGGAGCAGAGGAAAAGTGTGAGGAGTCCTGAAAGAACAGAGGAGATGTGTGATGAACTGACCACATTCTCCATCTGCCTGTGCTACTCAAGGGAAAGAGGCAGAGAATTCAGGAATAAAATTGAGCCCAGGAAGAAGGAGGGGGAAAAGACTGTTTAAGATTTCAGTTTCTTTCACATTATATCTGATAAAGGAAATAGTTTCAGTTATTAATTTTTAATAAATTGTTGAGGATTGTCAACCCCCCAAAGAACTGTCAAATAAGTCAATATTAACACATATTTAGTATACAGCAGTCATTTAGAAGTTGGGGACTATTCTTAAACATATTTAACAATATTATTGACAATACATCCAGGAAAAATCAATGCAAAGGAATTTAAAAAAGTTGTTATCACAGGCATTTACTGATATAGTACAGATATAAGCAGGATGAACTTAGAAACACAAGTAATAGAGCATAAATTACTGAAGGTAAGGAATTGTTACTGCTTTCACTGCGAGGCTCTAATCTTAATTCAAAAGACTTTTATTTAGATCATCTAAGGCAGCTGGTAATTAAGTATATTTAATATTTAATTCTATTAAGATTTCTGTGTGTAAAAATTACACATTTTATCATAACCCCAAATGGTATGGAAAGGATGTGGTATGTATAATATTAATGAAAAAGGAGCATTAAAGATTTAGCTTTCCTGGTGATAAACATGCTTTTAAGAAAAGCTGAGGGAAGTGGTATAATTTCAGCAAAAAAAAGACTACTTTCTATAGAAGGAAAGTAGGAAAATTATAAACAAAGAATGCTCCTGTTCAGTAACTATCCCTTAAATTTCTTTTGAAATCCATACTCAGATCCATAACTATTAGAGTATTTGCCATAGTTCCTTTCAGTAAAAAGATCAAAACTTCCTTACTTTTCATATCAGCACTGGTTAAGAAAACATATTGCAGGTTTTTTTCTGCTGATTTGTTAAGAATTTTAACAGCTGAAGGTAATGAAAAGTAAAGTATAGGTATGCTATTTGCTAGAAAATGTAACTAGAAAAAGGATATATGCTGTATAATATGCTAATTTGAGCAGGTTGGGGATTAATGAGGAAGGACCAAGGCTGGCAAACTATAGCAAGAAAGGAATCAGAGTGCTCTCTGTATGGTATGCCTGACCCATATGTCATTGGCTCACAATAAGGACCTGGTTTTCAGAGTAATGCTGATCTCAAAATACCAGAAGCAATGCCAACTTTGCTGGAGAACTGGAATACCATTTCCTGCTCTCCTCTTTCCTCAACTAACTTACAAGTTCTCCCTTGTCAATTTTTTCTGTTTTTCTCTTGGAGGCTTTATGGATTCACTTTCATGTATACAGGTGTCTGGAATGGCATAAGAATGACGTGAAATTGTTGGACAAAATCCAAAGGTCAGAATAATAGCATCACAGAATGGTTTGGGTTGGAGGGAACCTTAAATTCTGCGTAGTTCCTATCCCCTCATCACAAGCACGGAAACCTTCCACTAGACAAGGTTGCTCAAACCCTGTCCAACCTGGCCTTGAACACGTCCAGGGATGAAGCAGCCATAGCTTCTATGAGCAACCTGTGCCAGCACCTCACCACTCTCATAGTGAAAAATTTCTTCCTAATATCTGATTTAAATCTCTTCTTTTTCAGCTTAAAGCCATTATACCTTGTCCTGTCCCTATAGGCCCTTGTAAAAAGTCCCTCTCCAGATTTCTTGTACACCCCTTTTAGTCAGTGGAACCTGTGCTAAGGTGTCCCCAGAACCTTTTCTGCTCCAGAAACTCTCTCAGCCTGTCTTCATAGCAGAGGTGTTCCAGCTCTCTGAGCACCTTTATGGTCCTCCACTGGACTCAAGCAGATCCACAACACTGTTGTGTTGGGGCCCCAAAGCTGAACACAGTACTGCCGGTGGGGTCTCATGAGAATGGCGTAGAGGGAGAAAATTACCTGCTGGCCACTCTTCTTTTGGTGCAACCCAGGATAGGGTTGGCTTTCTTGGCTGTGAGTGCGGACTGCCAGGTTATGTTGAGCTTTTTACCAGCCAACACCCCAAGTACTTCACCTCAGGGCTTGCTCTCAATCTAGTCTCCGTATTTGTGCTACATGAAGTCTGTATATTTTAAACCAAAAATCCTGTGAGCCAAAAATAGCCAAAAGAGGGATTTGCTAAGTAAATGTTGTAAAAAGTCTGTAAAAGATTCTCAAGCATTTTATTCTTTATAGTTAGGGCTTCATGTCAGTAGTTGCTTAAGGCTGATAGGGAAAACAGCATTTGTAAAATATGGAACTTGATAATTCTTGACAGAAATACTTTCGGGAGTAGTCAACAGATGTATGCTTTGTCTTGCACATAATGTTTTCTCATCTTAAATATGCAGTGCTGGCCTGGTTTTTAGAAAGAACATTCAATGAAGCTGCCAGAAGAGGTAGTGGGGGACCAGCCTGCTCCCTCTGATACACAGCATCTCTCTTGAGCTTCTTGCCTCTTAATTCATCTCTAACATGATACAGAGACATTCTGGCAACATCTCCTTTCCCCTGTTAACATCATGACCAGCCAGAAGAAAGAAGAAGCCATTGCAGTACTTGCTTCCTATTTAAGGTTTTGCTTGTGTAACACTAGCTGCAGCTCATTTCCTTTGGTTACACGCCAGATGCCTGTGGACCCAAGAGTTCCCAAGCTCACTAAGGACAGTCCGTATGACATGGCTCTTGTATATGCCATGCACATATATTCTGCCTGTGAGTTTCCTATGAATGTAACAATTTTCAAAATACACACTTTCTAACTCTGCCACATCAAAACCGCATGCAGACTACACATGCAGATCTTCAGTGATGTCTCAGCTTCCAGCAAGTTGGTGTCTCCTTAGGAGTCTTGCTCTATACAGTCACAGAATGGTTAGGGTTGGAAGGGACCTTAGAGATCATCTAGTTCCAAGCCCCCTGCTATGGGCAGGGATACCTTCCAGTAGACCAGGTTGCTCAAACCCCATTCAACCTGGCCTTGAAAACTGCCAGGGATGGAGCATGCCAGAGGATGCTGCAAAAGGTGTCCCTGCTCATGGCAGAGGGATTGGAACTAGCCAATATGCTCACAGAACAGACCAGACATGTTAAAAGAAGAATATTTAGTTAAAAAGAGAACCATTTGATCAAAGGAACAGTTGGCCACAAATAAAATCCTACAGGCCTTGGTCAAAATTTACAATGTGATGAACTCTTCAAATGACATTTAACTGCAATATTACTAGCTCAGTAATAGGTAGCACAATTGAAAAACTCCCCCTTAATTCCTTCCCTGCCAGTTATTCAATTGTATTTAATTAATTATCAAAATTGCCATAGGAATAAAGTGTAGAAGCAGACAGTAAAACTGACTCTCAACAGGTAATGGCTCTTGTTAAAAATTCATTCAAACAAAATTAAGGTTTTGGATATTAGATTTTCTGCTCTTCAAAATAATCTAAAATGCAAACTTGCCTTCTGATGAAAGAATTAGTAGAAAACAATGGGTCATTTTAGTATGTAAGACCAGAAAGTAGCCAATTGTGCTATTCTGGGTTATTTTTATTTGTTTATTTTGTTGTGGTGGTGGTGATTTTGTTTATTTGTTCTTTTGGTTGGTTTTTATTTGTTTGTTTGGTTGGTTGGTTGGTTTGGTTTTCTTCCTTGAAAAAGCTGTATTTTTTTGTGTATGCTATCTCTCTCCTGTTCCAGAGTTCTCCCTAAATGGCTGCAGGGCTTATGCATTATTAGTGCATGTAAATTATTCAGCGTCTTTTTAATGGCACATCAATCTACTTTCACCAGTCAAATAGAGACAAATAGTGAGACCTACAGCTAAAGGAAAGAGGTTGCAAAAGAGGATCTTTTGCCTATTGGTCCCTAAATTAAGACTGTAGAAAGCAAAGTGTAAAAGTGAGTGTGCTTTAGCAAATGGATCAGCTGAAGCCAATTCTCAGGGAATATGAGAAAATGCCTGACATGGACCTCTTCTGAGTATGGATAGATTTTAAATAAAAATGTTATGTTGATGTTAGAAGGAAAAGGGGTATTCCAAATGAGCTCAGTCAGAGGGATAGGTATTGAAAAGGTATCTGATTAAGCTATTGGATACTCACAGATGAATTATTTATATAAAATCACTGGAAAGATGTGTGAAGAAGTTCAACAGAATTTCCTCTTACTACCTTCAGTCGTTTGCTTATAGACATGGGAGTTATGGGAAGGGAGAGATCTGAAGGTGAATATAAGGTGGTTTATAGATGTAAGCTCAGAAAAAGTCAGGTAAGCTTGCACCTGTTGAACTGATCTTCAAAACATGATGTTTTGCTTAAAAAAAGAAAGAAAAAAAAACCCCAAAATATTAAGGAGTAAGGATAGGACTAAAGGCCAATATTATCTGCAGACTATGATCGCAACTCGTAACACAAAGAGAAATTTCCATTACTAGCCAAAAAGTAATCTGGTAGGGTTTTGGTTTGGTTTGTTTTTTTTGTATCTGAGATAGTCTACATTCTTTAAAACTTCCTGGTTAGACCTCAGGAAATAAAAGCACTGTTTCTTACCACTCTGATTTGATTACTTTAAATTAAATTTTGAGTTCACATAACTGATATGTTTTCTGAATTTATTCAAAGAATTAACTTCAGTCCATTTTTATGGTCATAAATTTCTGTAAGCACATCTGTTAAAGATGTACAGTTGCTTATACAAAGCCCTAAACAATTTCATTAGGGATCTTTTGTGCCATTATAGATACCAGAATAATTTCCTCTTTGATACATTGGTAAAGTGGAACAAAAGCAGCTTACTGTGAGAAAAAAAACAGGAAAAAAGTTGAAATTGTTCTTTCTAAAGTTATTTTTCTTATTCACTCCAGCAGATTTTTATTATGGTTAGATATTGGTACTAAGTCTACATAGCCCCAAAACCCACAAGAAGTCTAATAAATAGTTATAAAGAAGAGATTTCCCAGTATAAGAATGCAGTTTAAATAGCCCATGCATGCATACAAGAAGCAGAGGAGGACAGGAATGGAAAATAACAGGAGCAAGGCAGTATTTTGGTAATATCACAGATTATTCAGATTTCTAGCTATTCTGATGACATCTAATCTAATGAAGAATGGTGTGGGAAAAGCCTTAGAAAAGATATGACCTCGATAAAAATATATAAAAATAATCCACCTCCAAAGAATACTCATGTATGTTGTGAAAGACTTAAAGGATCTTTTATTTTAGTATAAAAGCAAAAACTGGACCACAAAGCATCAATGAAAAGGTTCATGCTAAAAAGTAAAGACCTTTTTTCTAACCTATGCAGGTGTGACTTTTTTTTGCCCAATGTTAATAAAGAAACAAAGACACAAGACTACAACGCAAGATTTTTATAGATATGCATGGACAACAAAAGACCACATTCTTACTATTTTCAGCCCAAATTTATTCATTTGACCATAAGAAACATTTGTACTTCAAAGGAGGAAAAATAAAGTATGATAAATCACCAATGAGTACATAGATATTTCAGCCAACAGTTGCAACTAAGCCAAGCTCCAAACCTTCAAGCCAGAGTTACTAATTAGCAGGCTTCTGCTTGCCCTTTTAGCAGAATCTGTGGAGGTAGACATTCACTAAACCTGTCTATGGGATAAGTGCAATCTTCATGACTGTAGATGTCTCAGTTTTAAGACTGAAATTTGATGAAACAAATCTGCCATACTTTGTATGGTCAAAATGGTGACCTACTACAAAGATGGACAATTGAATTGAGAAAAATTCAACTATAAAAGAAATGGATTTTAAGACCACGTATTGGCAAGAGAAATTCCAGAGTATCAAAAGATCTTGAAAAAAAAAAACAAACCAAAGTCAGAAATGTGTAGAGGCAGATGTGTGGTGGATAGAAGAAATGAAAATAAATGTAAAAACATGTAATTGAGTAATAAGGACTCTTGACTACAGCATGGAAGAAGTTGCAGGCATTTAGTGTCTTCCTCAATCCAATTAAACAAAATTGTTCCCAAGAGATTGCAAAGCACAAATCCAAAGTCATCCAAACTATTTTATGAATTCTGAATTCTTACTGTTTTACACAAGCTAACTGATCACAAAGTAAAAACAAATAAACAAGATTCCCTCCCTTCTAAAAGGCCTTAACCATAGCTTTTCCAATAACTCACACTTTCCTGACTACCTTGGGAAATAGTGATTTGGAAGACTGCTGGCTGTCTTTGCAGACCAGCTGGTGTCTGAAGGAGTTGCTGCCTAATTAGTGAAGACCTTTTGAATCTGTACATCTGGTTAGCATTAATTTTACCAGGATTAATGCCTGTAAAAGCCTCAGCAGCCACAGCCTCAGCACACTTGCCAGCATAATTTTGTGCATTTTTGAGAAGGGAATCCAAAAACTCATGTGACTGCTTACTGGACATTTAAGAATAAACCACTGATTATGTCCAGTAACCCAGTGATGTACCTGTTTGCTGACATGACAGGGAACAGGACTTGGTGACTGAAGCATCCAGTTGTTTATAAGCCCTATGTGCCTATCACAGATACCGTATCACATAATCCCCTTAATATATTATGGGATATGTCTTTAAAGGAGCATAGTCTTTCTTTACATCTACAATTCTTGTTCTAAGGCTGCTCATAAGGTCAAGTGCCCCTACACCCTTCTAATTTACATTACAGGTCTGCTTTTTTACCATTTGCTTCTCTGTTAATAGCTGTAACTGTAGCTGGATTAACTAGCTCATCTCTTCCCCTGTTTATTCAACTATGTTTACAGATACCTTCCCAAACATTTGTTTTTTAAGGTGAAAGAGACATTCTCCTCTATTCCATATTTTAAAAATACTCTCTAGGATAGCACAGATCATCAAGACTCCTTTTCCTGAATGACTTCCAATTTGTGCAATGCCTGCTATACAACTTACTAAGAAGCAAGCAAGCAAACAAAAGAACCCAGACAAAATAAAACATCCACCACCAATTAGCCTATCACTAGAGAGAAAAACCTCAGTCACTATTAAGTAGAAATACATCTTTATCATAAGTAAGCACTGGCTGCATTTTTGTTACACCCACCAAGACCCTCTATTCCTTTTGGTATCATATTCTTTATAAAGAAAAATGAATTGTGTATTGATCAAAAGAATCTTCAGGTGTTTAAGGAAAATAAAAGGTTTACCTGAAATTTTTTACATTTTACCATTTTTTGTGCTCTGGGATATTCTGATATCTTACGTAATTGTTCTTGACTCATCGCCAGAAAAACAGATGTAATGAAAGTCATTAACTTCTCTTTTATATGGCATCCTCTCTGTGCCATGATTTATTTGTTGATCTAAAGGATCTCATGGAGACATGCCACTCAGTAGGATATTTACCTCCACTTTTAAGCACATGTGAAATATGAGTGGGCAAGAACAAAGGCCACCAGGAACAAAAAGATAAACAAGATATGGAAGGGTTGTGGGTGCTTTAAAACATGAGCCAGTTCTACAGCTAGTTCTACCCTGGAAAAAAAAAAAAAAAAAAAAAGGAAAGGGTTGGGGGTGCTAAAAAAAAAAAACAAGTTCAACAGCAAGTTTTACCCCGGAAAAAAAAAAAAAAAAAAAAAGGAAAGGGTTGGGGGTGCTAAAAAAAAAAAACAAGTTCAACAGCAAGTTTTACCCCGGAAAAAAAAAAAAAAAAAAAAAGGAAAGGGTTGGGGGTGCTAAAAAAAAAAAACAAGTTCAACAGCAAGTTTTACCCCGGAAAAAAAAAAAAAAAAAAAAAGGAAAGGGTTGGGGGTGCTAAAAAAAAAAAACAAGTTCAACAGCAAGTTTTACCCCGGAAAAAAAAAAAAAAAAAAAAAGGAAAGGGTTGGGGGTGCTAAAAAAAAAAAACAAGTTCAACAGCAAGTTTTACCCCGGAAAAAAAAAAAAAAAAAAAAAGAAAGTTTCTTATGTACAATGTTTAATTTCCCTGATTAGTGCTTCTTCGGATTTAAAATATGCAAGATGCTAATGACACCAACAGCACTGAAGGTACTGAAGGACAAGCAGGCCACGAATGCCTGAGGCATTGCAGGAAGAGAAGCTTTTTTCACATACTTCCTCTAAAAGTACATTGTGCATCTGGTATAGTTACAGATATTACAGAAGCAGGACAGAAAATACAAGAGTAATTGCCAAATGTACGCAAAGACTGAAGATGTTTCAATAGTTTGCAGAGAAATAAAGCCAACAGACCTAAACCAACCTTTGGTTTAGATCAAGAATTCAGTGTATCATAAAGTTAAGCAGACAGATGTAATTTTCAGAAGGCTCTGAGATAATCAGACTGACTGCAACACTACCCAAAGACAGTGCAATGATCTTTGTGAAATTGTAAAACAAACAACAATTATGTGTTCAGTCTTCCTGATGAAGCAGATTTCCATAGCTGAGATTTCAGCAAGTTAATTCAGTCCTTTCAGTCTAGAAATTGGTACTTGAGTGATGCCAGATACTCTCATTTTCCCTGAAAAGGCAGGAGGAGATGCCACCACAGGTGAAACGTACCTCAGCAACAGTCATGTACAGAAAAGGACAAAATAAAGAAGCAGGCAGCAGCACACACCAGCACTGAAAATGCTCAAGCAGAAATCTGACAGTCTGGAATTACCTGTTTACTCACAGCTGTATTTGCTTACTAATTTTTGTAGTAAAATCAGTCATCAGCTATTCCTTATAAATATTCTTTCTCTGGGTATAACTATAACCAAAAGTTCATAAAAGACAGACTTCCTTTCATTGCATTGGAGATACAGCAGAAACAGCTGCTTAAATTTTACTGAAATTCAAGTGCTGCACAAAGGTCAGGTTTCAGTCTTATTCCACCATATCTTTACATATGATACTCTTCTGGAAACTAGATTAGAATATGATAGATACAATATAAACTAAAAAACCAACCAAACAAACAAAATCAACAGAACAAGAGACAATAGATTGAGAGGTAAAACATGAGCCAGTAAGCAGTTAAACCTAGTCTTATTTACACCTACAAGATCAGAGAAGTCCCAGTTATCCTCCTACAAACTAATGACCCTCCCCACCACCCACTACTAAGCTTATCAAAATACACATCTGTAACACTTGGTTTCTGCATCTTCCATCCTAGTGAAGCCTTCTCTTCTGCTTTGAAAAGGCTACCCTGTAAAGAGTCAATTCAGAGGAACAACGTCTGTCATAACCCAGAAGTGTTTCCTAATAAATAAGTCAGGAAGAGCAGCACATGGAAGGAGTCTGTAGAGAGGCTACCTAATACTTGCTCTAACCTAATGGGGATCACCTGTCAGGATGAGTAAATCAAACATGGTCTCAACACCATGCAGTCCTCTGCTACGACTATGACTGCACATAATAGGAACCTCTGCAAAGCAGTTTACAATTGGCAGTAAATGGCTCTCTGGAACTGTGACAAGAAGCAGTATGTTACATAAACACATACTGCTTAAGTGAAACCTGCTTCTTAAATAGTCTAGAATTACTTCTGTCTTTCTGTAAAAGATTTCCTAAGTAATTATGACCAGATCCCTGAACTGACTGAGGTGTGTGCTCCAAGCATATTTTTTTCAAATTAAAGATAAAAACCTTCTGTTGCTAGAGCTGTCTGACTACTAAACAAATTGGAGAGTTACAATCTTTCTTATAAAAAAATGCCACAGTATACATCAGATCATAATTTGACATTCAAAGAATATTTTAGGGCTACCATTTTACCCCTTCAGGATAAAGCCTTCTGATATATTTTCTTATCATAAACTCAGTATACTTTCCTACACCACAATGAATTTCTTTCAAGATCAGTTCCTAATATGGTTCCAGCACCTTCTGCATGTTTTAGGCTAGAGTATCCAATAATAAAACAGTCTACTGCTGACAGTGACATGGAGGAGAAAAACAGCTGAATAGACTGCATGAAAACAATTACAAAGCCAGATATAAATGAACTATCTGTAATCTTAAACATGTGACCTACCAGCAGATGACTGGTGAGCAGAATGCCATTTAAAAGATGTAGATCAAGATATACAAAAATATTGATGCATAGCAGCATATGCTCTCCCTCAAGACAGGAACATTGGTTATTTCTGAGAGAAAAATAGGAGCAGCACAATAGGTCATCTCACATACTGTTCTGATAGTACAACACTGTGCAATCATCTTTCACCTATGTGAAAGCTCAAATAAGCTCAAATCCATACCAAATTCACTTTCTGTTCTCTTGGATATCTATATGAAATGCACCAAAACGAGGAGATTAAGAGCAATCAGTAAACCACCTTTTTATTATGTACACCTGATAATATGTTTTTGAGGATTACTGTATTTTGTAAGAATATGTAAATACATTTACAGTTCTGTGTATTGCCTGTGGCAGAAAAATTTTCAACATGAAGGAGTGGGTGTTCCACTCAATACTAAGTCAGCATTCATGACAGACTGTGGATTAGTCAGGTTTGCATTGCTCTTGGTAGTCTCCATATGGACAAGGAATAGGCATGGAGAAACAGCTATTTAAAGTGTAATGTGGTAATCTGGGAGGAATGCAGAAACATTATCTGAGCATCCACACACGAGGTTAGGAAAGCCAAAACCCAGATGTAACTGAATCCAGCATGGCATATCAAAGGCAACAAGCAATGCTGCTTTAGGTAGATACGTGACTAGGAAGGCTAGGGAAAATGTGGGCTTATTGCTGAATGAGGTGGTTGCCCTGGTGACATATGACATGGAAGAGGCTGAGGTACTGAATGTCTCCTTCATCTCAGTCTTTACTGGCAAAACCAACCTTCAGAAATTCCAGGTCCCAAAGACCAGGGTGAAAGCCTGAAGAAATGGAATTGCCCTTGGTCAAAGAGGATATGATGATAAATGTTTAATGAGTGATAAATGCTTAAACAAACTGGTCACACATAAATCCATGGGCACTGGTGGGATACACTCGTGAATGATGAAGGAGTTGGCTGATGTCATTATGAGTTTACTCTCAATTTTGATCAATCCTGTTAATTGGGAGAAATACCTGAGGACATCAGAAAAGCAAATATCACTCCCACCTCCAAGAAGGGCATCAAGGAGGATTGGCCAGGGATCAGTAAGTGTGTCAGCCTCACCTCAGCCCCTGGGAAGGTGGTGGAGCAGCAAATCCTAGAAACCATTTCCAGGCACATGAAGGACATGAAGATGACCAGGAGTAGTGAACACAGTTCACCAAGGGGAAATCACACTTGATCAATTTAAAAGACTTCTCTGATGACTGCCCTGACAGATGCGGGGAGAGCAGTGGATATTGTCTACCTAGATTTCAGTGACACTTTTGATGCCGTCTGCTATAAGATCCTTATGGTGAAGCTGATGAAGTGCAGGCTAAAGAAACAAACAGGGAAGTGGATTCAAAACTAGCTGAATGGCTGGAGCTAGAGGGTGGTGTTCAGTGGCACAAAGTCTAGTTGTATGTCAGTTACTAGTGATGTACCCCAGGATCAGTAGTGGGTCCATTAGTCTTGCTCAACATCTTTTTTTGGATTACAGGCCTGAGTATACCCTCAGCAAATTTGACGACTGCACAAAACTGGGAGGAGTGACTGATACACCAGAGGGTCATGCTGTTATCCAAATGGGCTTTGACAAGCTGGAGAAATGGGGTGACAGGAAACTTCCAAAGTTCAACAAAGTACAAAGTCCTGCACAGTACACCATGCTCCAATATATATATCAAGAAGGAACTTTACAGAAAAGCCATGAATGTGCTATGGAAACCAAGCTGATCACAAGCCATTGTAATGTGTCCTTGTTGCAAAGAAGATTAATGATATCTTGGACAGCATTTGGAAGATGCTGTTACCAGGTCAAGAGAAGTGATCCTTCCTCTCTACTCAGCACTGGTGAGGAAACACCTGGAGTACTGTGTTCAGTTCTGGGCTGCTCACTGCAAAGAAGAGAAACAAAGGCATACTGGAGACAGTGCAATGAAGAGCCACTAAATTGATCAAGGGACTGGAACATCTCTCCTATGTGGAAAAGGCTGAGAGATTTGGAATTGTTTAGCCTGGAGAACAGCAGGGTCAGGGAGTGATCATATTAATATAAAATAACTGAAGGAAGGGTGCAAAGAAGATGGAACCAGGTGGTGCCCAGTGCTAACAGGCAATGGGCACAAACTGAAACACAGGAGCTTTCCCCGAACTTCGGGAAACACTTTATTGATGTGAGGCTGACTAAGCAGCAGAACAGTTTGTTCAGGGAAGTTCTGGAGTCATCCACTTTGAAGATATTCAAAGGCAGCTGTACATGGTCCTGGGCAACTGGCTCTAAGCGTCCTCCACTGAGCATGTGGGCTGGACTAGGTGATCTCCAGATAAGCTTTCAAAAATCAACCATTCTGTGATCCTCTGATACCACTGGGGTGAACTGGAGACTACATTGCAATTTCAGTGCTGTGTGAGCTATCAGATTCTCATCTCAGGCATTTCTTCTCTTTGCACCACTTCTTCAAGAAGATAAAAGCATGTATTATAAATTATGCCATTATATAAAATTGTGTCTTTTTTAAGAATACATGTATGCAGATACTCTTCCAAAAATAAAATAGGATTCACAATGTTTCTTGTAAAAGTGTTGGCATGTTTATACACAGTCACTTGTGTATAAACATACCAGCAGAAAGCAGCCATTTACTGTTAAAGAAATACATGAAGAGATACTCTCAAAACTTATGAATTCTTCAAAGTGTCTATTACATAATATGTTTTGGTAACAGTTTTTCACTAACCACTGACTGGATTTGTATAGCAGAACTTGCAAGACAACTCTGATGCCAAAGCATCTGAAAAAAGATGTTTTGAACTTCAAGTTCTTTGAGACATCGTTGGTTATGTATCCATGTGCAATCACAGATGTATGTGCAGAATTTGAATGTATCAGGCCTAGAGTTTAGAAAATATTTTGCAGAGGGTACCACTATATCCCTTTACAAAGTGTGTTATACACCTTTACAAGGTTTCTACCAGTTTCTATTATCTCAGACAGGTATTATTTTAGGTTTATATAGTTTCAAATTTGGATAGCTTGGAGCTTAAGGTACCACAGGTTGCCACATTTTGCAGTTGCCTGACAGGCAGAATACTATGATTAGGAACAACAAAGACCTTTCACTCTGAGACTATGCTAGTCTTTACAGAACAGCTAGCAATTACACAAATTCACTTTCCTTTACCTGCAGAGAGACATTTGATAGATCTGTCAAATTCATCAAAGTTTAAAAAATAATTTTTTTACAGCTTCATAGAGTAAAACAAGCCACTGTTTTCCCTCACCCTGTAGCATTTATGAAAATTAAGTCTTGAATTCTACATTTTTTTGTTTCTTTTATATGTATACATGTAACTCTGTGAGGTTCTGGCCCTGCAATCTAATCCAGTAGATAAACCTCTTCTAAAAGTACTGATATCAAATCTCAAACATAAAGTAAGGAAAATTAGTTTTTAGAATGAATACTAAACTTTCGATGTGCTTTCAGTTCATCAGTGAAAGAAAACTCTGGGGACTGCTTCTATCACTCCTGGATTTCTATTTTTTCCAAACTGTACTATAAAGATGTAGACATGTAAAAAGGTCTTGCACTCATTCCTACTCACAGCACCCTTAAATAAAGAGAACCTCTCGTCATGCTGGCAAGGCAAGAGAGTTATGTGACTTTTTTGGAGAATGGAGGTAAAAGTGGCACAGAGATGTGACACAGCACATGACATCATGCTCTCCTCCCTCTAAGAAACTGTATTTTTTTTATTAGTTTGTCACAAATACACTGACAGTAATGCAGTTGCTTCCCACACATTCAGAGAAACACGGGACTTTTCTTTCACTATGAGGACACAAACGTTACAAAGTTGATGCCACCTGCCACACTTGGAAAAGTCACCCTACTAATGAATCCCATCAGTGAAGACACTAAAGGGCTTTCTTTTACCTCCAGCTCACTAGGAAAATAAATACTCTAGGCATGAGAAGGGTGGATTACATTTTTCTAAATTCTGCATTTAAGTAATACATGTTGGACATGAATTCAGGGAAGGGTCCTTGTCCAAAATTGACAGCAACAATCCCCTCTTCTCTCCTTCCTCTTGCTCTGCCAGACCAGCAGCTTTTCTTTTCAAACACAGAGGCAATTCATCAGTTGCTAAAATTTCATGGAGTTATTTTTTGCAAATTGCAAGCTAGTACAACATGCTGGAGATGGGACTTTTTAAAGCTTTTGCTTCCACTTTTGTACTCAAATGAACAGATGTGGGTACAAGACAACAGCAAATAAAACTCCAATGAGTACTGTTTCACAAACACTGTTGCAAATGACTGCAACAGAGAAGTCAGGGATAATGTCCAAAACTTGAAATTTTCTTTCTTGATGACTCTCCTACACAGAGTCTTAATCATGTTTCCTTCCTATCTCACAAAAGTTCTACCCACTTAGCTAAATAGTATGTAGTTTTTTCATATTTGCATAATATACATATTTCTTCCCATTTCCTTGTCCTCACAAAATACTTCAAACACAACCTTTAAACTGCAAAAAGAAACATTCAGGCCAAGATTATATGATAGCTAATTCTTTAAAGTCCATTTACCCCCATTCACAGAAATTTAGAAATACGTCTCCTGACATATAAATTCACAATGTAAATCCAGGAATTTTGGGATAAATTTTGGGATACATTAAGTAGATCAAAATATATGTGCACCATAATGCTTCTTAGAGGCTACATGTATGTTAAAAATAAGCTTCTTGCTTTCAATTCTAAATTTCTAGTATGTGCTTTGGTATATAAACTTCACAGAGAGTATGTAAACAGTATCAACCATACGCATTTGTCTCTCATAAACAAGCGGATACCTTAAGAAACTGCCTGTTAAGGAAGAACAGAAAGATGGGCTAGCACATATAAAAGAAAAACTATTCATCCATCGTGACTAGCAGGCCTTATTGGAATTAAATACAAGCATAAACAGCCTTTCACTGCAAACAGAAAATACCCCTTTTCTTACCCCTTATTCTTTCCTTGCTTTTATTCTTTCAATGAGAAGATGAGGAAGAAACAAACCTGTGAGACTATTTAATATCTCCTTTTTTAATTCAAAATCCACTAATTATTTTCAAAGATAGCCTTTTATGGGTTCCACTTTTAATCAGCTTTAATAGCCCACACGTTAAACTTATTTATTATGAATTATCATTATCCAGTCAGATTCTTCTTTTATTTGTGTCTGTGAAACTCAAGGGTTTTCAATCAAGTTCATTCTTAATTGACACTGTTGTCAAGGGAAGGAAACTGAGACTCATGAGCACAACCAAAAGTAGAAATCAAATATAACATTTGCTTAAAACCCTTTCTTCTATTGCAATGCTCTTTGCCTGGACCTAAATGAATTATTCTCTTGTAGTGACACTGTTCTTTCTATTTTAGTGCTTTGCTTTTGTTCCTTTTCTAAATTAAACTGAATTAAAAATACAGTCATGGAACACCAAGTTTTCAAAGTAGGACTGTGGGAAAGCGCCTCTCTTCATATGTTCTTTTAACAAAGTAGCAGACATCTGTGAAAATTCCAATATGGGACTCAAGGGGTTTTGCATGGCAAAATGAAGATTTGTTGGAATTTCACTCAATTTGTGGTATTGATCCTTTATTTAAGGCACATAATGAACTATTTTAGTTAAGCTTCATAAAGAAAATCTTTAGTAGTTGGACTGGTTTAGCTCATCTCCAACTCTGAGCATGTTTTTATAAAGGAGTTGTAAGCCCCTTAAAAATGGAATGAATCCTGCCATAGGCAGATCTCTACAAGCAGTAGAAAAAATAAAATCTGGCTTCTGCTATTTCCTTAAGCATCCACCTGCAGTTATGATTTCTCCAGAAATCTGATTTAACTGGGTTCACCATAGCTGATTTGAAAGAAATTTTTTCTGATGGAAGTTACTGGTGGTGTATGAAATGATGTAATTAACAGCTACACTACAGGCAGAACAGACTTGGTTTCAATTTAATAAACACTGGTTTATGCCATCCATTTTAACAGAAGCATTACTTCAAGGTACTAACACTGAATATTACCAAAGTTTCCAGGACATTATCATCATTTAACAGCATAACCTATGAATCAAATACAAGGAATTACTCCTTGATTCACCAGATAATGTACATCCAATGAATAGTAAAAGATTACACAGGGAGCAGGGGAAGGTGAATGTCAGATAGTTATGAACCCACTGCACTGCTGTGTGAGAATTTTCATTTTCGTGTATGAATAACCTGAAAATCTGTGCATATAAGTACTGTAAGTAAAATGTTAATATAATCAAGCAATGATTAAAGCTTCTTTTCCTCAGTATGTAAGCAGAACAGATAGATTCAATTTCATGCCTTCTAGAAAGAGATTACCAGGCTGCGAATGTCTCAGGGGTGTTCCCAGAGCATTTGCTAGAGCAGTACATACAGTTTCTATTCTCATTATACTTGATTCAGCACAATGAACATCCAGCTGCTGCTCTGAGGGCAATGACTCTTGGGAGCATCCATGGAGTTAGCAAGAAAACTAGTAAATTTTGTTCCCTTGCTCTGTTTTACTTAAGTCTATGTCAAGTATTTAATGGAAATTGTAGAGGATGATATGACAGATGAAAAAATAAGCTGTTGATTCAGCTCCTGCTGCTGAATTTCGGGAATACATGATAATTTTCTAGAAATAAAAAATTTGTCTGGATCCATGTTATTTTAAAAATAAACAGAACAACCACTAGCTATGTGAATTTGATTTATATAGTTTCTTTTCCCTCTTTTTCATCTTTTCATGAGCATTTGTATGTAACTATACAGATTCTTTTTTCTTGAGCCAGACCAACTTGATAAAGCTACTTCAGAAAAGTAAGGAACTGGAGGAAGATGGCTGTTGATTGGTTACTTGATTATTTCTCTTCTCACAGTATGTTAGAGATCTGCAAATTGGTGATGGAGGTGCAAAATGCTCAGTTTGCTTTTTATCATCAGTAGCTATCTTCACATTGTCATTCTTTTTTCAATCAGATATCTCAAGGGCCAGAGTTAAGTGGATAATGCTAAAAATAGACTGACACCATCTACTGAAACAAAGAATAGAAAAATGAGAGAGCTTGAATAACTTTCTGGAAAAAAAGAGCATGACAACTTTTAAGAGTGATATCTAACTCCAGCTGTCAGAAGTGTACTATGAACAATGCAAGCATAAACATCTATAATGCCCTACTGGGAACTGGAAGCTGATTTATCAAACCTCTTGTCAGTCAGGTCTTGGCTTCTGCCAGAACAGATGCAATATAAGATGATGGGGCCATGAGATTCTTGCTATCAGATACACCTGATTTTCAGAAGTGGCATGTACCTAAACTTTTCATGAAAGGTGACTGCAGAATGTACTGGGTTTCATTAAAAACAAATAAAAACCTCCCACCCCTCTAATCCTTCAAATATTGCAAAGTTACTAGTTTTATACTTGCTGGGTCAAGTTCTTCAGACTTTAAGGACTTTCAATTATAGTTATACTTGCTGGGTCAAGTTCTTCAGACTTTAAGGACTTTCAATTATAGTTATCTGGGCTGCACGCGCTGCTGTGGCAGAGCTGAAAATGTCCAATTCTTCCTTGCTCTTCTCAACATATCCTGAATCTTGCATTGTTTTCATACATGGACCAAAATTTGAAAAAGTCTGTGTCCTAGAAGAAATTATGGAGGCCTCTGTAAAAGGAAAACCTTCCCCAAAATCAGAAGGAAGAATATAGTTATACCAACATTTCTTTAAAATTCATTTGAGAAGAGTGCTATTTGGCTTAGTATAAGTTCTATGATTTCTAGTGATATTATATTTAAGATAACAATATTAAGGATATTATTTCTTTATATTAAGATAATTTATTGATTTCTAAGTAGCTTGCTTTAGTATGAGTCTTGAAATTTGTGCAGCTAATAAATTTAGGCAATATGTACAATAGCAAGTGTTAGCCAGAGAAAATTAGTAGAGTGAAGCAGCTGGTGCTAAGGGTCCACAATATATGCTTTTAGAAGGGTTTAACTTCAGTCTTGTCCTAGTCTGCTTCCAAGGACTGAATGCCCAGTAGAAGTTGAAGAACAACAAGCATACTCCTGTTATGCACTTTCCTGTTTAGTTTTACCTGAAGAAATTATTATAGTATTCCTTTATTGAAAGCTTCAAAGCATTTTTTGACACATACACAGATTTAAGAACATTAGTAAAATTACTTGACTGTTTTGCTTTTTTTTTTTTTTTTTTTTTTTAAAAATTTTTTTTTTTTTTTTTAAGGTGGGGCTGGTTGGTTACATCCCCTTTTCTTTTTC
>NDXB01016204.1:94000-119751 GCA_002631895.1 Agapornis roseicollis
TTTTTTTTTTTTTTTTTTTTTTTTTTGTGAAAGATTATTTCTTTTCATGTGAAGGCAGGGCTGGTAGGTTACATCCCCTCTGCTCTTACCACATTTCTATATTGTTTTCAGAATACTGTTGCACAAGTAGGTTTGTAAGTTGGATGCTACTTATTTTCTGAACATAAAGATATTACATTTCTTTTGGTGCGAGTCCAACATGGCAACCATTTTGTTCCTAGGCTTGTTTCAAGTCTGTGCAAGTAAAATATATTCAATACCAAATAGCAAAAAAACCTGAAAAGTAAACTGTAATTTAAAATGTTTCATCATTTCTGAAGTATCTTTTTTTTTTTTTTATCATGAAAGTCAAATGGTTCAGATTTTCCTCATGAAAAAGTATACTGACATGACTGGTACCTGAAAAGATAAAGCAAGTGATAATCTGTCAGCATTACAATTTGGAGTGAGTCAGAACCCATAAAAACAAGAAAACATGCCAACGTACTGAAGCAAGCTCAAAGTGTGTGACGCTTTTTTTTTCAGACTATTTGTAGTAAGATCAAACTTAGCAGTGAAAAAGATTTTCAGAGAACATCCTAACAGCTGCACAGGGAAACAGATGCAGCAGTGGTCACTGAGATGCTTAGCTCCACTCTTGGACAAACACTGCCCTGGGGATGATCCTGTATGGGATGCTCAGTACAATAGTGACTGGAAATGATTTCTGTGGATTTAAGGTATCATAGAATTTTCATTAATTTTTCTTATATTTATAATAATTAATATTTGTATAGCAATTTCTCTTTATCATAGTTTCATGTTTGTGAATTTTTATTTGGAATAACCAGAGTTTAAAGACATTAGCTTTAACACAGGCACAGCAAAAGAGTCACTCTTCATGTCTTTCACCAAATCTAGTGAAAGATCTCCCTGTACATAGCAGGGGGGCTGGACTGGATGATGTTTGAAAGTTCTTTCCAGTCCAAACCTTTCTATGATTTTATGGACCATTACACACAGCCTTCTTGCAACTTCTGTTAGTTCAATATGAACATCTTGAAGGCAGCCTTACTGGAAAGCACAGTAAGTTCTGGAAGACAACATTTTGGTTTGTAAAATAAACAATCTACCTAAAAATCTGATCTGCAAATGACCCTTAGTCATCACTGCTGCTAGGCAGAAAAGATATAAATATTGAAAGAAACCTGGCTTTTTAATTTCTCAGTCCTACTCTGTGTAGATAGAGCACCACCAAAGTACACGCCAGCAAGGTCTACCTACAATGTGTGAAATTTGTTTGGAGGTGTCAGTTCAGTTGTCAGACATGTTTTATAGTAGAAGCAAGTGAGGCTGCTGGCAGAACTTACTCCAAGTGGGCAAAAAATGCATCTTGCAAGAGAAAAAAATGGGCAAATCTAAACCTGCACACATATCTAAAGGAGTATGAGTATGCTCAAAGCAAGACTAAAGATGTTCTGTGCTCCTTCAAGAGAATTCTTAGCTATATGGAATTCAGATATAAAGTTTAAAATTCTACTCTACTGTTCTTGAAAATGGTAGACACTCTCAAAGCAGGAAGAGCAGTTAGCCAGAACTTCTGGCCATTTAAACATCCAAAATATCTACTTACTCCCTGAGCCTGCCTGTATATGGCACATAAAATAACAAGAATCTCATCAGCTCAGTAGCTGTCTCTACAGGACAGAACCATTTATTTTTTGATTGAAACTTGACATTTGTCATGCTGTTTGGACAGATCCTGGTGACAATTTGCAAAGAAATTTGCTGGGCTTTCTGTCAGTATTCTATGTTAGCACAGCAGATCCCATTAACATAGAACCAGAAAAAAACATTCGTTGAATGTGAAAGAGAGGCAAAATAAGTTCTTTATAATAAACTCTCTGACTTTTTAAAAAATGTTTCCAAGTCAGTCTATGAGACATGGAAATCTAAAGTAATGGTTTATATGTTGTTTACCAATGCTGACTTTAGAAGAAACTTGGATAAGCCAGCTTATTTTGTGAAATTACAAGTTACAAGTCATTGCATACACTCCAGCAAAACTTTATCTTCAAAAAATTTGAGCTACTACTGTTTCTGTTTTTTCTTTTTTTTTATTTTCAACTTAATTTCAACAACAAGGAAAAGCCATATGTGAATGACGGATAGAACAGGGCAATGCTCGTGTAAATGGTCTTTGCACAAGCAGAAAGCCTATTATAATAGAATTCAGCAAAAGCACTGAGATCAGAGGAAAGAACAGAGAGCAAGATGCATCTACAAAAAACTAATAATGTTTTGGCTGTAATTCTGAATATTATTTAAATGGTCCGTGCTATTAAATTTTCTCTTTTTCAAAATACCTTTACCTCCTGACATCTTCTGATCTCACATGTGCAGCACAGGGACATTACAATCAGATATTTTAGTATTTTCTGTTCTGACATATTCATGAAAAAGAGTAAACAAAAGAGAGGTCAGATGAGGTTCTCTGAAGGTGGCATCCATACAGTTTGCAAAAATTTAAGTATTCTAAACTAGGGCAGTGAGCCCACATTATCAAAGCTCAAGGTACAATTACCCTATTGACAGTTCAAAACATGACACTCTTTGGCAATCAAGCTTTATGCTATAGAAGGGACTTCTAGGAATTCTTTTTTATCCTTCTTGGTTTTACCACCTTTTAATGAATTTGTTGGTAACAGATTCACTGTCTCTGACAGTAAAATGTATCTGTTTTGTTAATTTATCATCAGGAAGGTCAGTTTATTACCAGAGTTTCCTTAAAGAAATGAATTCAAATAAAATAATTGTTAATAATGGAGAAATGTTCAGCAGTTGTATTCCAGCTGCACTAAAATTTTGACTTTGATATGAATTGTATTTAAACAGTCAATGAGCCTGCCACAGCTGGCAATCAAACAATAAAAACTCATGTACTTTCATGATAAACTAAATATGATGGTCAAGTAAAATTATCCTCTATTAGAAGAAAGAAATGTAAATTAACTCCTATATATCTGTGTTCTATGGTAGACACTAAAGACAGACAGAATGAAAGAAATATGGTGATAAATTATTCTGTGTCATGCCTGAATTTTGAAACTTTCATCCAAGGTCTGAGAAAATGTAAACAAAACAATAATTGCAAAACCAATTTAGACAAGTCCAATGTAAAATGTACAGATACCAACAGCTTACAATAAAATTTAATGTCACTAATAAAATGGTAGTGTTTGGTACAGCTCTACACTTAAATATGGTTTTTACAATATTTTTAAAGACAGAAATGTATGAGATACGCTATCATGGATGCTTCTTTTTTTGGTCTTTTTGTGTGTGTATGTAACGGCACAGATTAAAACCCTGATTATCTCAATACTTATTCACAAAAATACATTAAATGGTGCCTAAATCCATTAGAATACTATCTCTACAGGCATAACATTAAGCAAAACATAAGCCTTGACATGATCACCTGAAAATAATGATTTTATTTTACCTCTAAAGTTTCCTCCTCCAAATAAATTTTCCAGTACGTATTACATGAATACATGGGCAGAAATCTAAAATTCACTTGCGTTCTCTAAGAAAATTCATTGTTCATATAAGTGAGGGAAAAGTCAGTGGTTTCTGCCACTAAAAACAGTACAGGTGGGTGCTGGGTAGGTTCATATAGGAAGGTTGGCAGGTCACATGAATTGCAATTTCTGGTACCAATCTTAAAGTTTTAATTTGAAAAATACTGCAAGAATGTCAGATTTATTTACTGTTCTCTATTGGGTTTGTGACACAAATGAGTATTCAAAGGCCACATTCTTCCACCATTGCATCCTCAACCCTTGTAAGATGTAAGCTAATTATTTAAGCTGCACTGAGCACCTCCCCTGTATCTCCTCTTGAAACACCCTTAAAATACTACGAAACACTCAAACCTTGCAACTGACTTAAGATAACACAAACACTACCGAATTAATTTTGTTCAGTGGTCTAAACTAACAATTCTGATCTTCATAGATGAAATGTGGATGTACTAACACATTGTGCCACTATATGCTGTGCTCCTATTCAAAAATTCATTTACTAAAAGGTAAGGGGTTGTTATTAATTCCACCTAGAAAAATATATTCCATCTAGCTAACTGTTTCACTGGGGAAGTTTGTATGAACTACTGGATTGAAAGCATGAATTTTGCAATCTGGATGTTAATAAATTATTGTGAAATGTCTAACCTAATCTCCTGTACATAACTAGTCATTTGCATACTTCAAGGGAAAGTTGTGCATCTAAACAGGCTAGAAAATCTAAGGATTTTTCTACTGATCTGCAAGTGTACAGGTTGATCAGATGTGAAAGATCGAAAGCAAACTACTCTCCACTGTTGAAAATTATTGCTCCCTACACCTCAAAGTGAAGACTCAAATGAGTAAGCTATATAAGTGAGTGTGTTTGGGTTCAAGAAGACATTTTATTTTGTTTACAGAGGAAAGAGAGAGAAAGGGAAATGAATGCATGCAGTGAACAAAGATAGAGCAATGAGAAAAATGTATCAAGATGAAGATTCTGCAATGACAAAGGAGGCAGAGGTAGGAGAGGAAACTAAATCCAAAAAGATAAGAAATGAGATTCAAGAAACTACACCTTTTACTGGGTTTGTATTTAACAATTCTGAGATGGGTAAAATGGTTTGTTTCAGGCACTAGTAATGTATAAGCATGTTAAAGTCTTCTGAAGTTAAAGAAAGATTAAAGTCTAAAACTTAAAAACCCAAAATTAGTTTTTAAAAATCACCTTACATTTCTAAGAGTCAAAAAGCAGGTGTTACAAACATTTCTTGCCTCAGAAAAGCAGAGCTTTTTTATTTAGGAACAGACATAAGACCCTAAGTTGCGATTTCTAAGCTTCTAGGAATGCTCTTTATGTTATCTCCTGCTGATACTAAAAAAAACAGGGAACATTCTGATTTGAATTCGTTCTTATTTTTTTTTTACTATCAGACATGTCAGATTGAGAAGCAGGTGCACTTTGAGTTGCTGGCTACTATGGCATTTGGTATAACAATAATTCGTGAAACAGAACTGACAGCTAAGACAGCCACGGGAAATAAATCATCAAGCATTAATCTACTGAAACAAACATATCATATCTGAATGTATTTCTGAAATGTCATTAATTGGTACCTTCTGCTTCTCTGACATGATGACCACTGAGTAAAAACCTGGCCCAGTGTAGTTAGCAAGGTTTTAACAAGAGAAGGTTGCAAAATCATGACTACAAAAATTAAGAGTGGTGTGTTTGTAATCTGTACCAAGGCAACTAGTAGAAACTACAATGATGAAGAAAGCAAAAGGATAAAAGTAACTGTATTGGAGAGAAATCAGTATAGCTTTGTAGGTAAAAATGTCTCAAAAATAAGGTAGAGTTCCGTGACAGATTCAATGAGCAGCTGGGTGAGCTGATAGTGTGTAGGAATACTGTGGGCAGTTGTAACTAATCTCTTGCAAAGTCTCTTAAACAAATGAAGTATTTATTTGATGGAAGGTAGTCTCCACACTCACCAGAGATGAGGTATGAGGCAGACACCACAATGGAGGAAAGGTTATAGGTACTGTGAACGGTTCAGTATACTGGAAAATGACCAGGATGCCATACAATACAGAATTATTCAGAACACACAATTCCTAGGAAACTAGGAAATCAAGACCTCCCATAACATTGAATAAATTGGCAATAAAATGGTAAATGTAATATAGAAAGTACACAGTAACACCAAAGTGGAGAAGCACAAGTATGGCTTATGAGTCAGTCATTCCCTTTTGGAAAATACTTTGAAATTGTCAGGGATAATTCCCAGAAAAAATCATTTTAGCACCGAGTGCCACTAGAAAGTCAGATTATTGGGAAAATCAAATTATTGGAAAAGGATCTGAGAACAAAGCATACTGTTACATAGCTCTAGCTAGTATATTTTAAGAACTATGTTAGGATAATTATGATAAAATAGAGAATGACAACAAAGATGATTACAGGTATAAAATACTTTTATAGCTTTTCATAGTATTTCTACTACATAGTGTAAGAGACAAGGCATTACCACCTGAGACAAAAAAATGGGGAATAAGGAAGGAAAATCACATAAAAAAATTCAAGTATTATGAAGACTGCTAAGAGGAACCAGGGAATGATAACTCCCTATTTGTCATAAAAGCAATTAGGAATTAAGAATTTTGCTGCAAGTGTAAAAACAAAAAAATCTCTTTCAGCTATAGCATTATTTAAACTATGAAACACATTCATACAGTCTGCCAAAAAAGATAGATGGGTTACATGATTAATACAATGATAATTTAATGAAAGAGACCATCAATAGCTTTAAGCAGAGTATCTAAAGCACATTGCTCTGGAAGATCCTCCTGACTTACCCTTTCAACTGCTGTCTACCATAAGCTTGAGGGGTATAGAAAGGAAAATAATTTTATAGTTGCCCTACTTTTAATATATTTTCCTTTTGCATCTACTGCTGCTTATCACTGGCACACAGAACATCCTTCCTGCAGACATTCAATGGTTATTTATAGCTTTGCAAATAATGACACTGAAGTAGAAATCAAGAAATCTTGATGCTGGTTCTGTCTGCCTGCAAGGTCTCTGCATAAAGGTCTTGTTTGTTCTTTACAGGGATTCATGGACTGTGATATGCAAACACAGCCTTTTTAGCTCTCATTCAGTTCATCTTACTGCTTATTTTGTCCACTGCGTCTGGAGAATTCGCCACAAACTGTGGGATCATGCCCAGACCCTTACATGTGAGGTCCCCAGGTCAAAGTACCTATCAAGGTCCAAGAGAGGCTTGTACTTGCACTACTCCTAAAAGCCTTTCCACCTGGTAATGATAATTTTTTAAGTCCAAAATAGCTTAAGAATAAGCTAAGAATAGCTAAGAAATGGCTAGAGGGCTTTTTTGAAGGAGGGTCACTGTTTTCTAACAGATCCTCACTTGAATAAAAAAGTTAGAAAACAGTAAGGGACTGATGATAGAAGACAAATCACAGAGAGTGAATTTGTGGGGAAGTGCGTGAACAGCATCATTTTCTTATTTTATTTGTTTCTGCAAGTGCAGTTTCCTGTCTCTCACTGTACCTTTTTGGGAACACCCTCATTTGCCAACATGGTATGTGCCAAACAGACTGTACTATTTGTATGACTGTATCTCCAGATTGTATCACATTATTTTTTTTTTTTCCAGAAAGGATTATGTTTCCTTCACACCTGACAAATGAGTGAAAATGGTAACACACAGATTTCTAAAGAACCATCAACTCACACAGATAAACACACTCCAAACACTTTTGCAATCCAGAGATACTCTGTAAAGAAAGAAAGAAAGAAACCAAAACAAAAATGAAAATGAAAACCAAAACCCAAAACCAAAACCAAACCAGCCAACCAACCAAAACCCACAAAACAAAAGAAAAAAAACCCAACATGGAAGAGAGGGCTCTTCTGCTGAGATGCATCCTGTTGATTTCCATGCAGGCACTCTAACAAGCATTGTAATGACAACACTTTTGTCACTCTAAAGCAACAAGCCTTTCATTTATGTGCTATAGACTTCAGGTAATGCACCCTATGTCACATAAACAGAGGCTGTATCACTACTTCTCTCCATCAATAACTTTGCTCTTGGTTCAAAATTTCTCACTTGCCATTCACCTCACCAGTGAGCTGGCTACAGACAGCCAACACTCTTGAAAGCATAAAATACAAATCCATTGCTTCTGTAAGAAAGAACTTTCGAGGTTTTGGCAACACAAAAAATACACACTGGAAATTCAGCACTGCCAGTGAGTTCTGATGCAGTAGGCAAACAACCCTACTACAGTGATTTAAATATAAAATACATTGAAGGATCTGAAAACTGACAAATAAAACATTTTACATTTTAGGGGAAACAGACTCAACAGCATTACTGATGAGCTATAAATTCTCCTTCTGTGCTATCAGAAGCTGTACCATTACTGGTTTGATTGTACTGTGTGCTACCCATGGATCAGTGCTTGGATTTCGTGCTAATTACTCCATCATTCAAACCCTCAACAGCCTGGACTGTCAGTCACAGCACCCTCAAATCAAGCCTCCAGGGTCATAAAGTCACATCCTCTCCTTGTTTGAAAACCAGGCAGTCTGGGAGTTGATCCTTACTGTTGTCACTGCCAGTTGGTGCTGGTGGCTACCCATGGACAGGGAGGAGAATTTACTGGGGATGATCTTATGACTTATTCTAAGGGGATCAGAGCAAGAATCAAATATCTCACTAATGTATCACCTGCAGTGTCGAAAAAGCCTCAAATACAGCTGGCTCGTACTTCAGGTGTTAGCAAAAAACTAGCTTCTGTATGTAAATCTTTATGGAGCAAAAACTAGAAGCCATTTATTCAAATAATTCCCACTAACATAATATATCTGCATAAACTGAGCAACAGTACTTTATTCATTACAAAAACGTCACATTTCCTAAAACATCAAGCAAAGCATTTAATTAGCTAATAAGCTGAAGAATATGGCAAGATCAGAAAGCATAACTTTGTGTTAAACATTATTATTCAGTTTCAGATGCTGGGAATAATTAATCTTCATGAGCGAACAAGTAAAATTAACGTTAAATATTAATGTTGAGGCAGGAGGTGACAAGTTGTATAAATACTTCCTGAGTTTTCCTAAATGTGCAATGAAACACTCATACATATCTGTACATACAGCTGCACATTCTGTATTATATGCAGAAAACAGTAACCAGTCTGTACTATTCACAGGAAAGCAATTTAAGTATCACATAGACACCCTGATTTTCTAGATGGATAAAATTTAAACATTTTTCTTGCTCACATTAATTTAGAATGTATATATTGCTCTTATTTTTATAGAAGCACAGAATAGTTTGGGCTGGAAGGGAAGTCATATAGCCCAATGCTCCTGCAATAAGCAGGGGCATCTTCAATTTGATCATGTTGCTCACAGCCTCATCCAACCTAACCTTTGGTGTTTCTAGGGTGGGGCTTCTACCACCTCTCTGAGCAACCTGTGCCAGTGTTTCACCACTCTCACCACAAAAAATGTCTTCTTATATCTAGTCCAAATCTACCTTTTTTTTAGTTTAAAACCATTACCCCTTGACCAATTGCAACAGACCCTGCTAAAGAGCTGTCCCCATCTTTCTTATTCTATAGAAGAAATTCCATTAAGGAATATTTTTAAAGAAATTAAAAGAAACTGGAACAAAGGAAATATGAAATAGCTGCCCTATTAAAACATGTTAATTTTACCTGTAAGTTCAAGTGAAAATGTTTTAAAATTGAAACATTAAAATTTTCAACTTTACTCAAAATTGCTATACAGATACCTTAGTAATTATTTAAAAGAAAAAAGCAAAAAGCCTGCTTTGGTATACAACATATGCTTCTCTGTGCCTGAACTGATTGTTTACCTTCATTGTGTATTCTCTACTTTTGCCTTTAGTGTTGCATTTTTGCTCCTGCTTTAACAAGCGTCTCAGTACCTATTTGCATCTAACTTCAGTAGATGTGTATTTGTGCATTAATGGGTTAAAAATATGGAAAACTTATCAAAAATGCCTTGTGCTCATATGAAAGGATAAGATAATCCTGACTACAACAGAGAGAAGGGTAAAACAGTAGCCAACAATGTTATAGTCCTTGCATAGTTCTCCTTGCTTTGATACTGCGGTATCAGAGAGTTCATCAGGTTACAGGACCTCGGGAGACTGCTTACTGCTTTGTGACAAAACTCTAAGATTGCAAGTATAAGACCAATATAGAAAAGAGTAAAGCAGGATCAGATCAAGATCAGGGAAGTCACAACAATTTATATGAACGGGTGAGATACCTATGTCCAGACCACCTTCCATACTTATGCCCAGTACTTCCTCCAGAGCTAAAATACAACTGGCAAATAATAGGAGTCATGAGGTCAGTGTAATATCATCAGAGCAAATAACATACTGCTATTTCAGATGGAACTAAAATGATTAAATAAGAAGCAAGAGAGGTCACTTGTTTAGCTGTACATGAAACACAACATTGCAAACATCTGCTGTGTCACCAGACTAATCTTTTCAGTGCATGTCACATCTCTTTGTTTTCAATTTGACTAAGCACTGCCTACCGTCTAGATGTTACTCAGAAATTTACAGCAGAAATACTATATAGGAAGGGACATAATTTCACAACACAACTGTTGGAAGTCTTTTGATAACTGTGCTAAGACTTCCCTTGAAAACTCATACTCTCCACTGAATAACTCATTTTAGATGGAAAGTGCTACTGCAGTAAGGTTGGGGTTTTTTTAATTTCATTTTAACATGGAATTAAAAAAGAATTATTCACAGCAAATTACTAAGAGTGGGACAAAAGCTATGCACCCTCATCAGTTTTCTAGGTTACAAGAATTACAACCTTTGATTATGCATCTTCACCTTCAATATTAATCTGTCTACATAGAGTAACAATAATAAAATTCAAGGTTTCTTGTGACTAGCATTATGTGTATTTGAAGGATAAGGTAACTAAGAGGCCTCAAGACCATCCCTGATTTTCTGAAAGCTAGTATTAACCCTTACTATTTCAGAATGGAACTGTATTTATTTAACAAGTAGCTGTGATTCAGAGAAAACTCCAGGAACAAACTTGCCAACAAAGTTTGTGAGCTGACAAGCAGGTATTCTTTATTGCGGCGCCAGGAGACATGGGGGATAACTCCTCCTAACATGTGTCCCCGTATTGCCACACAAGCCATCCTTATATAGTCCCTGGACATACATGCATATTCATGAGGCTACGTATGGATCACATCATTTTCCAGAAAGCTCCCCGCATGTGTACAGAATTGTGGTAGTGGTCTCTGAGGGTCCTTTACTTCTTCCAACAATCTTCATCACTCCTGGCAGCCTCTGAAGCACGCACAGTAGATGTTTATGCCAGTCTAATCGGTTCGTTAGCACCAGAGACATACTAATCCTCCTAGCCTCCTACTTATCAGTTAGTTTAACTGTAGCCCATCCCGGACACCTGCAGTTCCCAGACACTCCTTATCCCTCTGTCCTGTTTTTCCATCCTGTTTTTTCACACTTATTTTTGTACTAAGGTCATAAGGACCTAAAACTATGCCAACTACAACGGTTTATCTTATATAAAGAATTTTGTTATTTTCTCCAACTGCTCTCTACTTTTTTTTTCTATGTATCATGCATCTCAGTAATTTTCCATTGCTACTGTTACAAAGCCAGCTAATGTTACATGTTACAAAGCAATGCTAATGTTACAAACCCAAACTTAACATTACTTAACTTANTTTTCCATTGCTACTGTTACAAAGCCAGCTAATGTTACATGTTACAAAGCAATGCTAATGTTACAAACCCAAATTTAACATTACTTAAGACTAATTCTAAAGGGTTTTACATTTTATTTTGTAATTCTGTACCCCCCTTGTTTCAGTTGTATTCTTTAATATTTTATTTTCTTTTACTTGCATGGAGGAACAAATTAGCAAATGCAGAGATTTGCTTTCTTTTCTCCAGTTATGTAACATAAACTCATACTTCAGAAAGCTCCCAGACTAATCTGGGAGATTAGCAGACATCTGCCCAAGGCCTCCAGCTACCATATGCCTGGGATGCCTCAGGAACAGGTGTATTGTTTTTCTTTTCGGCTAGTGCTCTGGGTTGACTATGGCTATACACCAGGTACCCACCAAGCCAGTCTATCACTCCCCCACCAAACCCGCTCTACAACACCCCCTGCTCGGCTGGATAAGGGAGAGAAACCATAACAAAAGGCTCACGGTTCAACATAAGGATAGGGAGAGACCACTCACCACTTGCTACCATGGGCAAAACAGATTCAGCTTAGGGAGATTAATTGAATACATTACCAATCAAATCAGAGTAGGATAATGAGAAATAAAAATAAAACTTAAACCCACCTTCCAGCTACCCCTTCTTCCCAGTCTTAACTCCTGAATTCTCCACCTGGCAGCAGGAAAGGAAACTGCATGTTCACACAGTTACACTTGGTGTTCTTTCCTTGATTTTGCATATATCAAGTCAAGTGAGGGGTACCTTAAAACATAAGCTTTGCTTGAATTGCTGTTTGTGGCACTGAAAAAAGGAGCAACTTGCTCACCAAGGAAAAGAACACAATTATTTATCTGCATTTCAGCTTGAATTTTTAAGCTGATGAATGGTGGAAGATAATGTCAGCTCTGGAAAGCAGGGCTTTGGATGTATCACAGTGATTTTCAATGCATGACATTCAGTCGGTGGAATGCTGAATTCACACTGTACATAATTAATTGCTTTACTTTGAGTAATCATAACAAGTTCTGCAGTCTCTCCTGTTAAAACTTTTTTTTTGCGTGACATCCTATGTCTGCTCATCCCAAATATTAGAAGTTTCTATGATATTTTTCTTACAAAGAAGAATTTATTTAGTGCTTCTAAGTATCACCACTTCCTCTCTTTGCACTGCAACATGCCATGCAAGGTAACTTCCTGCCATCATCCTCAGAGATAAGGGCCTATGTGTTTTGCCTAGATGCCCAGAAAGAACCGTACCCTGGGCTGCGTCAAAAGGAGCATGACCAGCAGGTCGAAGGAGGTGATCCTGCCCCTCTACTCTGCTCTTGTGAGACCTCACTTGGAGTATTGTGTGCAATTCTGGTGTCCTCAACATAAAAAGGACATGGAGCTGTTGGAACAAGTCCAGAGGAGGGCCACGAGGATGATCAGGGGACTGGAGCACCTCCTGTATGAAGACAGGCTGAGAAAATTGGGGCTATTCAGACCGGAGAAGAGAAGGCTGCGTGGAAACCTCATAGCAGCTTCCAGTATCTGAAGGGAGCCTTGCAGTGATGCTGAGGAGGGACTCTACATTCGGGATTGTAGTGATAGGACAAGGAGTAACAGGTTCAAACTTGAACAGGGGAGGTTTAGATTGGATATAAGGAAGAAATTATTTCCTGTGAGAGTGGTGAGGCACTGGAATGGGTTGCCAAGGAAGTTGTGAATGCTCCATCCCTGGCAGTGTTTAAGGCCAGATTGGATGTTGTCTTTTGTGGCATGGTTTAGTGTGGGGTGTCCCTGCTTACGGCAGGGGGGTTGGAACTTGGTGATCTCAAGGTCCTTTCCAACCCTAACTATTCTATGATTCTATGATTCTATGGTGAGCTGGCTTTTGATAGGTGTTAGTAATAACAGATGATATACTTGCCCCCCCCTTTCAGTGAAGAATATAGCCTTAGTACATACTTAGTTTGTGAAATGCATTGACATTTATTGGGATAAAGAGTTCTTTATGCACACAGAATATTGTACACAGTGCTACATCTCTGTCATTGCAATTATTAGGTTTATATTATTACTACCCTACATGAAACACAACTATATAGCCACAAAATGCAGTGGGTAAAAAATCTTAGTCTTGAAGATGAGATTGGGCTTGCAGCCAGAAATTAAAATCAGTGCTTAGCATGCAAAGCTTTTAAACTTTCTTTATGACCAGAACAGCAAGACTAAAATTGGTTTTTGTATTTTCCTGAGGGCATTAGTCCCTTCCAAAAACAATGAGCCTGATTTTTCCAGGCATAGGTCTAAAATAAAATTATGAGAAAGCATACCTGGAAAAATGGATCAGAAGTTTTTATGCACCCATATGAAAGACAGTAATTTCTGTTATCATAATTGTGACCCACTTGAGGTCAGTCAAGAGATTAATAAACCGATAGATACACAAATACAAAATTCAAACTTATTTTTTCCTGCACAGGGTTTGCCTATCTAAAAAGGCAACTCACCCAAAGCAGAAAAAGCAGATTTCCCCTACAGCTTTTCTGAAGATCAACAAAATAAATTATTAAAAAGTGTGACAACCCCCCCCCAAACTATAAGAACAAAAAAATACACTAATAACTGCTCCTTCAGAATGCTTTTTTAAAAAAATAGTGGTTTAAATAAATATCTTAATACAAATTGATATGGCAATTCCAGTAGAAGAGCTCTTTTCTAATAATAATAGAAAAATTAAAAATAATTTGATACCAAAAAAAATACCATATTACTTCGATACCAATGTTTTGGGTTTTCTTTTCTTATTATTGAGAAAGCAGATTCGGGTTTTTAATTCACTGAGATAGAGTATAATAAAAGTACAGCTCAACACACAGCACTGTGGGCTAAATAAACACACCCATATCACCTCTCCGAAACATAATTTTATTCCAGCCCTGATACATAATTGATATAATAAAATAGCCTACTTAAATCATGTGACTCACTTATCTTTTAGTCCAGTTCATTGACTGACCTCATGTTAACTGATTAGAAACTAAGTGAATTACTAACTTGCCAAATGCATTTTTTTAACATGAATATGTATCATTTTAGTTTCTGGGGTCGGCCTGGTAACAGGCAATAATTTACACATTAATTAGCAGCTTTGGGATAAAGAATAAAAAAGGTAATGTAACTCTCTAGATATTGAGAGGCTTAAAAAGCCTATTTGACAGAACTGTATTCCTACTCTTTCCTTGTGGATGCCTGTTCTGTGAGACATTCTTAAAAGACAGTCTGCTTGACACACCAGAGTTGATTCACTGGTGTATATGGTCACTTCCAGTCATGCTTGAGTCTTCCCTAGGTGAATATTTGCTCCCAAAGTGTATAATAAAATCAAAAAAGTAGAGCATCAGATCCAGAAATCAGTAGGAGTACTGGAATATACGCATAAAGATACACACAGACACACACTTATCTATCTGATTCTGCAAGCTTCCAGTAGGTCTGAGACATCCAGGAAAAGAATTTTTTCCTGAGACATCCCGGGAAGAATCAAAGCACTGTGAAGCTTTGATCATCAGTCCAAAAATATTCATCATCAGAGACATAAAGCAATAATTGCAACCAAGGAATTTCAAAGCAGTCCTGATGAAAAATGGATTAGTGGACATAATCCACTTAACAGTTTTTTGAGCAGCTCATGTTTTTCCAAATCTGTTTTTCCATGGAAAATGCTCAGCAGAAAGAGGGGCTAAATTAATCTAATTTATACTAGATTACTGGTGTTTAGACTGAGGAATGGAAAGTCTCGGAAAATGGGTCTGACCACTGGATGTCACTATTGACTTAAACCTTGTTACATTAACAGTGTATTTCAGGCAAAAGGAAAATTTGGGGATTCCTAACACTGTAGGCAGCATGGTTGGACCTTCAGGGAGATGACTGGAGGTTGAAACTGCTGCTCTGCCAGCAGATTTCTTAATAATCTTACCATTACTAAGCAGTCTACTGGCTGACATTGTGTTATCTAGGACGTTGCTGCACCTGATACATGCAGATGAGTATCTTACCTATAGACATATATATACACACAGAAACACCAAGTGGTTGAACGGTCTGTTTACCACTAACAGTTTGACCAGCTTGCTTTTTCCTAAAACCAGCCAAAACACTGATTTTCATTCAACAGCAGGAATTTCCAATAATGGCATGTTTCCACTGAGAACACATGTAAATTCTGGCAGTGAGATTCAAACTCCTGGGCAATGAGATTTGCTCACTAACTCAACACTGGAAGAAACAATAACAAACAAATAATTTTTTTTTTTTTTAAAAAAAAACAAACAATATAAAACCCCAACAAAACAACAGCAAACCAAAGACAAATAAGAATAAATTCCTGTTCATTTATAAAGGGAGAAACAGTAGAGGATGCAGGGTACTGCCACAGATGGTGCATTCTTCTGTGTTTCCTAGATCCTACAGGATCCCAAAACGTGGAGAACATGAATCCATTGCCAAACAAGGCACAAATAAGGAGAATCTTCACAACATGATGAGTAATACATACACAGAAGTAAACTGCCTCCATCTGACTGCTTTTGGAACAGAAAGGAAGCAAACCCACTTGTAGAATAGAAAGGAAGAACAAAACTAGCTGGAAAAATACTTGCCTCCTCTGATTGCCTGCAGAAAGACTGTGGTTGCTGACCAGCCTGATTTGCAGTGTGATGCTTAGGGTCCAGTCTCAGCCCTGAGGTTAATTATTTGCCTCTAGTTCTAATTTCCAGAGTCATTGCCAACTGTCGAATCAAGCATCCTATTTTCCTTTCCTTATCAATCTGGAGCATGAGGTACCTTAACACAGCTATATCTATGCAAGTCATTAGGATTATTCCAAACTGGCTGTAAACCTTGTTGGCTCATGCCTGTGCTGTGGTGTCAAGGTGATTACTCAGCCACAGGGTTAGTTTAGAGAAGCATTGATCCCAAACTTTATGCATGAGTTCTTCACTGAATATGTAACACACAGCTTTCCATTAAACTTGTGTGTCAGCCCCAAAGACACCATATCTGTTTCATATAAGCTACTTTAAATACAGGGAATCTGATTGCTAAATGCTACCCATGTTCTACTAATGGAAACCGAAGTTTGTGTTCGATAGCTATCTATCATAAATAGCTGGAATTTGGCATATGCTGCACTTCAAAAATTTTATAGTTGTAGTTGGCACCATTGAATTTAATTTTAAAAAACTATTACACACCTACCAATTGAGGAAATGAAAAAGTCATAAACAGATCATCAGAACACTCCACAGTGTGTTAAAATGCGAGCAATAAAATGAGATGTGACAAGAACAGAACTGCTAAGCTGGATTCAGAAATGACTGTAGTAGCTATTAAAGGAGATTTAAGATACATTTACTGGTTCTACACTTGAGTACACTTGTACTTAGTGAATTATATGTTTTTTACTGCCAGCTTTTAAAATGTCTACATTGATTTCACATTTGTGCTTAATTATTTGATGCTCATATTAGTCATGAAAATGAAATAGGAAAGAAAGCAGGATCAGAGGATGTATAAAGATTGTGAATCCCAAGCACTGGCTTTCCAGCTAATACCATGTTAGTTCAGCTGTCCAAATAAAATTGAATTAATTAAACAATACTGTTGCTTACAGCTGATTTTAATCCTGCCAAGAATGTACTAAAGAGTGGTTTTACTTCAACTAAACTACACAATGTTTAAGCAAAACACAACTCCTACTTTAAAAATCCCTTTTAGAAGGTATTTTGTTATTTCTGAAGGTTTATTCATAGTATCATTTTTTTCGGTAAGAAAAGCCTATTTGTTGTTTCCTTTAGATGGCATTAAATTTCTGGACTTTTCCTGTTTTCTGTTACCTCAAAAAAAATCAATCATTTTAAAATATCAAATATCCACCAAAAGCAGCATCTTGCTGGAAGGAAAAATTGCTTATTGCAATCATCATAAGAAGACACAAAAAGAATAAAATCAGTAACAAAGTGCACATCCTTACCATATGAAGCACACCCCCTTTCTCATATGGAAGGATTCTAGCATGGGCACAGGAGGCTGTGTTTCCACTACTGGAATAGAAGAATTCACCTGTCCTGTAGTACTCCTGTACTCCTGTACTACACTATAATGGCCAACATGAGATCCATCAAGTTTTGGGTTTTTTTTTTGTCCATCAGGACAAAACTTATGCACAAGGTTATCATCTCACTCAATACCACTCACGCATTTGCACTATTGTCATGTTACATGAAATTTATGCTCTCCCAATATCGCAGCACTATTACTGTGCCATGAATCTTGGTGAGGAGAGCAAGACAAGAACCCAGAACAGCACTCACATATATGTGAAAAAGATGTTTTCTTAGTCTTGGTGGGATAGATATAACCCAGTCCAGCTTTCCAGTGCTCTTATTATACCTGATTTTTTCTTTTTTTTTTCTTTTTTTTTTTTTTTTTTTAAATCTGAAGCAGTTATGCATGTTCCCTGCAACACCTTGTTCTCTCAGCTCAAGCAGTGGGATGTTGCACTGGCAGCACCTTATTGTCACTCTGGAGAGGTTCTGCCCCAGTCCTGCCAGCTGCCACCGGCTGCTGGTTTTCAGTTTCTTTCTGAAGCTACTTCTCTCACTCCTACTCCTTAAGAGTTCCAGGAATTTTGAGTGAGAAATACGGAAGACATTTTTACACCTGCAGCCAAGGATATCTTTCAAAAAAACAGTAGGAAAATTTAGGAATATTTTTTTTTTCTTTGCTCAAGAAGTTGTAATGGAAGTTTTAAAACAATCCACAGTAAATTCCAGTTAGAGGAAAACTCAGCTTTCTAGCACACAGCTATTTGTCAGCTGCATGCAAAAGAACTGTTTAAAAAAAGTTAATAGCCATCCATTTTTCCCTCTTGCTTAAGACATGCTACAGTGATGATTTTTTGCACCTATCTCTGCTGATGTCTGAGAGCTTCACAGATACAGATTTTCACAAGACTTGTGAAATCAGCAGTTGCATTATCTGTCTGCTGGAGACAGATTCATACCAACACACATTCTAATTTCAGGCACCCAACTGTAGATTTTTTTAGGACACTTAACATCCTTGACTGCAGCTGCAAGGGCTCCACATCTCTGCCTGACACAGCCTACATTTTCAGGGCAGGTACAGAGAGTCTGTTTGGATTCCTGTCCTAAACATCTCTATCCACAGGAAGCCAACTCCTTAACTTCAAATACTCCATATTGTTAGTCTCACGGAGTGCAGGTATAATAGGAAAAGTAGTAGCTAGAAGATACTGTTGAAATGTGTAAAAGCAACAGCTCACATCCAATACCAATTGCTGTTTCCAGCAGGGATTACCATTCCTTCTTCACATATGAAGAATTATCTTGTGCTTTGATTTCAAAGTAGTTCAGTCACTTATTGATCTGCTTGATACCAGATGAAATTATGCTAACCATTTCTCACACTAAGTATGTTTTCATACAGCTTAGTAAATGGACTCTTATCTCAGTGAGTATTTAGTCAAACCTTTTCAACCAGGACCAGAAATAGCAAATAAATTATACTAAGTACAAATTTGACAAAAATTTCCAATTACCTACTGCTGGGGATTCTGGCATGTTTTGCCTACTCAACATCTGTGTCATTAGATTAAAATGTTCTTCCAGGCACAGACTATTTTCTTGCCTTATGCAACATTGACTGCATTGTTCATGCTTAGCAAATAAACAATATATGTTCTTCTGATTCATCACTGGAAAATAGCTATAATCTACTAATGCATTTTTTTTCCTTTTGTGAAAACAGCATTATGGAAGAAAGTAAGATTCAAGTATAATGTTTACTGAGAGAACAACTTTCAATTCTTTATTATGATACTTTCAGTTCATATTTAAGGTCTTGCTCAGAACAGGGAAATGGTTCATTTTCAACTGCATTAAGTCTATTGAGTTAGATCAATTCAACTGAAAAGCTCATAAAATGTCAACTTAGACACAGTTCAACTCTTTATGTTCCATTTTCTTGCTGTAAGAGCACCTTCTTTCAGAGTTAAAAAGAAGTCAGACATATGTCATGTGACCAACCAATAAGAAAATAACCCCTCCTTCTCCTACTTTTTGCAAACATAAGAAAGAACAGCATCTATGTCAGGCATAGACATGGAACTGAATTTCTGCTGTCTTACTTTGTAAAGGCAGCTAAATCATTCCAGAGAATTGAGTCTACTGGGAGAAGCCACCAAATTCCAAAAGCTTGGCTTTTTTTTCTTTTTTTCTATGGGTGGAATAATGAATTCAACAATTCCCTCTGGGACTGTGATTATGATCAAAGTGATCAACAAATCCATGTACGCACAAATACACAAAAGAGAGACTTGCTGTACCTGGGGATGAACACATTTTATTCAATGTTACTTTGAGATGCATTAGACAAGCAGCCAATCTATGGTGTACATGGTACATCTAATCCTAAGTAAGTTCTCCAGATTTGTGGGTCATAGGAGGTAAGAGAAAGATAAAGAAAGCAAGAAAATTGTATTTGATACTTGGCTTTATTCTATACCCAGCCACTAACACAGTCTGCATGTTGCAGTGTTTTATACAGCAAAGAACTTACATACACCTACCCCGCACTCAAAGGCTATTGATTTTGTTCAAAACTGATGCAGAAGTACAGTGAAAGAGGAAATCAGATATGAAATTGGACAGAACTTGGACGTTGGGGGAAGTTCTGTAATGCTCCAAGCTGAATTTGAGACAGAAGTGGCCACTTCTGGTATTTTTCTTTTTGTTCTTCTCACAATCTAGCAATAAAGTGCTTCACTGGTGGCTACCTTCTAAGAGTGTCTATGACCTGGAAAATTATGAAATCCACAGAATCACTTTTCTTCCACATGTTCTATAAACTGACGAAAAGTTTAAATCTCAGCATAGTTCTTATACACTTATCATAAGGAGAACTGACTGTTCTTGGCCTGATTTTCTTTGTCCAAATTCAAAGTCAATTGAATGAAGTTGGATGCAAGATCTTTTGTAGATTTTTATATGGTCTACTCAGTAAGACTGCCTTATTAATTACAGTTAACACACTTTCCTGAGTGACTGCACACACTGTAGACTATTCACAATTCAGAGGCTAGCCAGGTCATTGCCTTAGGCAGATTTGCCACTGGTTCACTATGAAAACCATAAAGAATACAGTGACCTAATGGAAGTTGTACCAGTAAGTTGATCCAGAAAGCTCTGCCATTACTCAGACTCCTGTGTTCAAGAGAAGCAGCCTTAGGGAATGCTAGTCCATGGAAGCTACTTTTGTCTCAGACAGACATTCAGCCTGATTCTGGGGGAATTTTAGGTGACACAAGCATCATAGGTAGAGCAAGACTGAATGGTATGGTTATAGATTTTATGAAGCTGGGTGGTCAGAGATGGAAATAATTTACAGGCATAATGAAGAGGAAGCAAACTGAAAACTATGTGAGGAAAATGAAGAAAACAGAAGGGTCACGTTTTTTTCTTTTTAGAATGTGAGTTATTAGTCATTATGTAAAGGATGTTGCTTTATGACAGTTTTGGTTTTGCTGCCTAAAATGGTAGTAACAAGTGATCCTGGTATGCAACATTCATATTAATCTTCCCCACTGAGGTAATTTCAGTGTAAAGAAAAATACAAAAAGCTCATTATAGGATGATATGGTGTACGAAGATCAGATAAGGGAATTGGTTTACTTAGCCTGGAGAAGGTTAAGGGTGGGACATAATTGCTGAAATCTACTACATATAGGGCCTTGTAGAAAAGATGGTGTCAGAGTTTGCTCATAAGCACAGTGAAAGGACAAGGGGCAGTGTGGTCACAAGTTGCAACAAGCACAATTCCAAATGCATATAGGTAAAAAACCCTGTTGGGACAGTCAATACTGGGATAAGATTTTCCAGGAAGCTTGTGGTATAAGGCAAGATCTGTAAAGAAGACTAATACAATTACTTAGAATAGCACATATAAGTGAAAAATGTGGAGGGTTTTGGCCCATCATACATTAGACTTTGAGGTGGCAACACTATTTCTGTTCAATATTCTGCTCCATTTTAAAAGGGAAAGGCTTGAAAGTTATCTGACGTAGGATGATGTGCATATTACGATAAACATAACCTATAATCACAAAAGTAATTTGTTCCCTTATTCAAGATGTGTTTCAAATAGCAATTTGTTTTGAATAGTTAACTGTATTCCCCAATTGTACTTATTTACATTTTTAGGAGTTACAACTAGGTTTCTTGCTTTTTTTACATTATTTCTAAAGACCCTACATTTAAATATAAGCAAATACACTGCACCACAAAAGAAAAAAAAATCATAAGTGGCAGACAAACAAACATTATGTCCCACTCTGTGTCCTCTGCTTGTTATAGGATTAAAGAACAATATCCAAACATCATCTTTTCCGGTCCCTAGAGTACTATTTAAGGTAATTCTGGTGCTGAAAATGCATAGAAATAAAAATATTTCAGATATGAACCAAAGCTTAGTTAGTAAGGACAGAGAAACCGAATAATCTCTTAGGGCAATCATCAGCTTTGATTTTCTTTCTTCTTCTAGGTAATTTCACAAAGCTCATTTGCTCCTACCCCTTGCAGTGAAGCCCAGCAGTTTGGAAGGGACTGTAACTACAAAATTATGAAAGAAACCCAGATCTTCCAAATTTATTATCTTCATTTCTGCTGTCATAGAAACTAGAAAGGCAAGAAGACATAGGATCTGCTCTCTCTCCTGCTCTATAAACAGCTGTGATGTACTGATGTGAAACAAGTTATTAAATACATGCTTTATCTCTACATAGAAAGACAATATAACCATCAAACAAAACATATATGTAAACTATAGGAAACCACTATTATTTTATTCGTGTATTGAGCACACCTGAAAAAACTCTCAAAGTATTAAAATGTAATTGAGAAGTACTTAGATTTTGTAAGCTTTTGTAGTCATTTAAAATTGCAAGTGGATCTTCTTTCAGACACAAAAGCTCTGTAATATATTTCAGGGGAAAGAAGGCAAAAAGAGGCTTATAAAAGGTGGAAGCAAGCACAGGCGTTCTGGGATGAATACAGGGATGTTGTCTGGGAAGCTAGGGATCAGGTGAGGAAAGCTAAGGCCCAGTTAGAATTCAACTTAGCTAGGGATGTTAAGGGAAACAAAAAGGAATTCTATAGGTATATTGTGAATAAAAGACAGACCAGGGACAGCGTGGGCCCCTTCCGAAAACTATCGGGAGAACTGGCTACACAGGATTTGGAGAAGGCTGAGGTTCTGAATGACTTCTTTGCCTTGGTCTTCAATGGCAAAGGCTCTGATTGCAACACCCACATCTTGGAAGGCAGATGCAGGGATTGTGAGACTGAAGACCTTGGGCCCACTGTAGGAGAGGATCTGGTTCAAGACCATCTGAAGAACCTGACCGTGCACAAGTCCATGGGACCTGATGAAATCCATCTGCAGGTCCTGAAGGAGCTGGTGAGTGAAGCTGCTAAGCCACTGGCCATCATATTTGAAAAACCACGGCAATCAGGTGAAGTTCCCAACTACTGGAAAATGGGAAATATAACCCCCATTTTCAAGAAGGGGAAAATGGATGACCAGGGGAAATACAGACCAGTCAGTCTCGCCTCTGCCTGGCAAAATCACAGAGCAGATTCTCCTGGAAGGCATGCTAAGGCACATGAAAAACAACAAGGTCCTTTGTGGCAGCCAGCATGGCTTCACCAAAGGGAAATCCTGCCTGTCCAATTTGGTGGCCTTCTACGATGGGGCTGCAGACATAATGGACAGGGGTAGAGAAGTTGACGCTCTTGTTGACACTACCTGGGCTTGTGCAAAGCGTTCGACACTGTCCCACACGACATCCTTGTCTCTAAATTGGAGACATCAATTTGATAGATGGACCACTTGGTGGATAAAGAACTGGCTGGATGGCCGCACACAAAGAGTTGTGGTCAATGGCTCAGTGTCCAGCTGGAAGCCAGTGACGAGTGGTGTCCCTCAGGGATTGGTGTTGGGACCAGTCTCGTTCAACATCTTTGTCACTGACATGGACAGTGGGATTAAGTGCACCCTCAGCAAGTTTGCCGATGACACCAAGCTGTGTGGTTGGGTGGATACACTGGAGGGAAGGAATGCCATTCAGAGGGACCTTGACATGCTTGTGAGGGGGGACCTGATGCCAACCTCATGAAGTTTAACCATGCAAATGCAAGGTCCTACAGCTGGGTCAGAGCAATCCCAGGCACAGCTACAGGTTGGGCAGAGATTCAGAGTAGCCCTGTGGAGAAGGACTTGGGGGTGGTGGTCAATGAAAACATGAACATGAGCTGGCTTCAGTGTGCGCTTGCAGCCCAGAAAGCCAACCGTATCCTGGGCTGCATCAAAAGGACCGTGACCAGCAAGCAGGTCAAAGGAGGTGATCTTGCCCCTCTACTCTGCTCTCGTGAGACCTCACTTGGAGTATTATGTGCAGTTCTGGTGTCCTCAACATAAAAAGGACATGGAGCTGTTGGAACAAGTCCAGAGGAGGGCCACGAAGATGATCAGGGAACTGGCACACCTCCTGTATGAAGACAGGCTGAGAAAGTTGGGGCTGTTCATCCTGGAGAAGAGAAGGCTGCTTGGAGACCTCATAGCAGCCTTGCAGTATCTGAAGGGGGGCTTATAGGGATGCTGGGGAGGGACTCTTCATTAGTGACTGTAGTGACAGGACAAGGGGTAAGGGGTTCAAACTTAAACAGGGGAGGTTTAGATTGGATATAATGAAGAAATTCTTTACCGTAAGGGTGGTGAGGCACTGGAATGGGTTGGCCAGGGAGGTTGTGAATGTTCCATCCCTGGCAGCATTCAAGGCCAGGTTGGACAAAGCCTTGTGTGGCATGGTTTAGTGTGAGGTGTCCCTGCCTATGGCCGAGGGGTTGGAACTAGATGATCTTAAGGTCCTTTCCAACCCTAAGTATTCTATGATTCTATTCTATGATTACTAATTGCAATCATTTCTTTCCAGTGCAAGAACATTAAGAAGATAGAGAAGAACTGCTTTCTAAAGCCTTTTTAATGCTAATTCTTTTCTATGCGGTATAATGACATTAAAACTCTCTTATGTACTGTGCAAATGGGTAGAGATGTGCTATGCTTACTCTGGCTTTCCAGGGAAGGAAAAGCAATACGATAGTGATGCAGTGGGATCTGGCAATGGAGAAAATTCCCTTTCTCTGTTACAAACTAATTTGCAGAGTTAGCTCTTCTCTGACAAGTCCCTTCAATGTAGCTTCCACTGACACAGAAAGTGACAGGCTTAGGAGCTGTTCCTCTGCACTATCCCTGCTTATGTCATCATAGGCTACCTTGGCAGAAGATAAACAAAACAGAAACTCTGATTGAGGGTGGCAGATGTTATTCGAACATCCAGCTCAAACAGCTACATCTGCAATGTTTCACACACACAGTTGGATTTTTAAATAATTATTATTTATTTTCAGAAACCCGGTGAGAGAGCATTATGAAAAAAATGGGTTCTGCTTAACAGTGTTGGCAAAACATTAACTCAGGACTCCCAGCAGAAGGAGGTCTCCCGGGAGCAGAAGGGCAGCTGTGCTGGCAGCTACTGCCTGCCTTAGGCTGTGATTACAGCCTGAAGCCAGCAGTAGGGTCCCTAGGGCCCAGACAGAGACACGTGTGTCTCCTCTAGGCAGCCTCCAATACCAGGGCTATGCTCCCTGAGGAGCAGAATGTTGCTGACTGCAAGACAAAATTGAAGCAGGAGTTGCTCATAGGGAGCTCAGGGAAATTGTGCAAATGGGGTTGTCCTGTCAGACAGAGGAGGGAGGGAGGGAAGCACTTCTCTCCTGTGTTTCCAAGCCAGAAAATGCCTCCCCACTATTTCTGATGATGACCCACACTAGGGGAAAAATTCCCTGTTCTACAAGTAAATATGCAGAAATATGTTACACCTAACACATTTCACCCATGTAAGTGTATGAGCAATGACATTTCATAAGTAGTTCCATTGGTTTTCACAATCCTGTTGCAAGAACTTTGTGCATCTGACTCTAAAACCTCTTGTGTTGAAGCATAGTGGTCACAAAGATAACTTTCATATGCTATACTGACTCAAAATCAGCCGACTCACTCAGTAAGGGATGAACTAAGTCCCACCTTCAGCTAGACGGTAGGATTACTGAGAAAACTTGCATCATAATCAAAGTATAGCACAGCTATAAATAAAAATGGCAAATGCCCAGGAGAAAACAAACCAAACCAAACCAAAAAAAAAAAAAAAACAAAAAAAAAAAACAAAAAAAAAAAAAAAAAAAAAACAAAAAAAAAAAACCCAAAAAAA
>NDXB01016204.1:119818-152390 GCA_002631895.1 Agapornis roseicollis
ACAGAAGAAAACAAACCAAACAAAAAAAAAAAAAAAAACCAACAAAAAATCCCCAAACACAGCAGCATCAGCAATAACAAAAGAAAACCAAAACCAAACCACAAAAAAAGCACCAAAACCAAACCAAACTAAACCAAATCCCACCACAAACAAAAAACCAACTAGTTTTATTAAAAATCTAGTTAGTCACATAAACATACACAAGAAAGTTAGTTAATTCTATAAAAAAATATAGTTGTGTTGACTGGATAAGTAGGGGTGAGTTTAAGGATGCAGTTGCAACAAAGGCAGCTCATTGTTTCATTTTAGCACTGTATGCTAAAAAACCTGGCTGTGGAACACCTGATGAACTAAGTATGGAATGGACACATGTATAAGAAGGAATAAACATTAGAACTATTTGTTTTGAAGAAGAGAATAAAATAAATGCTTACAAATGTCATGAATTGTAAGGAAAAATGGGGGGCGGGGGGGAGAAGGAATATTCAGTGACATTTAAATCCAGTAAACCAAAGCCAATGTCCACAAAATATGGAAAGCAGGAACTAAATTAGGATTAGATATAATTTAAGATCCTGCTACCATTCACAGTTCCATTACATGGGATTGCTAAATATGCACATGCTTCTTCTGCAAATATGCCAAACATTTGTTGCTCAGGGTAAAGCTGAAGCTTTCCATAAATATCTTCTCTAGGATATTTTGAGCATTTCTATAAAGGAGGAAACATTAGTCACTGTTGGAGATCAAATTCTACTTAGAACATGTCTTCTTTTGCTTTATGACACTTTATATTACCTTTGCGCATAACAACTTGCGCCTCTCTCTGTTCAGACTCACAATGCATTTCAGTATTTATGAAAAATTTCACAAACACAAGCTGTCACAAGAAGAGATGCTATATACCAACTTCACCTAACAGCACTAACAATCCTCTGGGTACTCTAAACCACAGAGTTGCTGCAATCCACTTGATCTTGGTACTTGCAGATGATAAAAGAAGATGATGTACACAGTCCTTTCACTCCCCTCAAGTCCTGTGCAAGAAGTATTCAAACCTGAACTGCTCGTTGAACAAATTCTCTGAGTTATAACCAACATTGGTATGCTAGCAGGTAAGGTACCAGTTTCTTCAAAATTGGAAAGAAAGGAGTATAAAACTCGGGCAATGTCTTTTCCCTCTCTGAGCATTCAAGCAAAGCTGGACTTGCAGCAGCAATCCCTTCAGCAGCTGAAATGGAGATGCTACTCTAGTGCATGTGCACTTGATGTGAGGGGAAGAATACTTCCAAGGAGTTCACCAAGCAAGGACTCCAAGTAGTAATAAACTATCAAGCCATTTTATGTACATACATGTTCACAACCTGTGGCTTCCAAGACACAGTCTGGCCTGTAAGTCAATTAGAGATTAGCATTATCTTTTTTTTTAATTAAAATTGATATTTCTAACAATATTTCAAATTTCATAACACTTGTGAGAGCCTCTCATCCTGAAGGGTTCTGTACACAAGCTGTATTCCTTTTGCAGTCCATGAAGATGGGATAGACGATTTTGTTTGGAACAAATGATTTCTGGGAGGGAATGAAGGTGGAAAGTGCATTTTGTTAAGATGCACAGAATCTTTGTATGTGTTTTTCAGAATACTATGAAAGAATGAGAATGAAGCATTGTAAAATATTTACACAACACAGAAAAAGAGAGAGAGATGGGTGAGATCAGCAGAAATGAGGGGGGCTGACTGAGAGATGTGTTCCAGTATTTGCTGGCTGCTATATGCTCTGCATGCTATAAGAAGATCATGAATGATGCATACACTTCCATGAAGGTCAATTTTGTTCATTTCTAATCCCATCTGCTTTCCATATATTGTCTCTGGATTTGATTTTTGTTCTGAAACAAACATTTAAAGTACCTTTCCTTTTTCTATGTGTCTTTTAAATATTTGCTATTACATGTTTTTTTTTTCCAACTGGGAACAAAATCACTGAGATTTCTGTGCTTGTAATTTTTACAAAGTATCCCAGCATTCTCTAAAATACATATTTAGAACAGGCACTACTTTCATTCATTTCTGTGAGAAATCAAATCATCACTAAATGCTGAGTGAAGACAAGGGAGGCATGAGGGGAAGCAAGAATTTCTACAATAAAGGACCAAGGAATCATTTAAAAACAAACACTGAAAGAAATTTTTAGCCTAGCTTTCCTTGGACCTTCTTTTACAAATGGAAAAGAGCTAATGCTCAACATTTTTTTCCCTCACAATATTGACTTGCACCTCTATTATTTTCTTCCCTCTACCCATAATAGAGACAAAAAACTGCTCAGGTTTTTCACTTGGACTCCAATGTCTTGTATTTCCTGCAGTTTTGTCTCAACTCTTCCATTTAGATCTTTGACTCTTTTTCTTCTCTTACCACTTGCATGCTGTCTTCTATTGATGGTTCCAGAATTTACACCTTCATCCTTTGTACTTTCTAATGCAAGACTTTTTCATAAAAGCAAAGATATCTCCCATCTAAGTCAGAAAGAGATGACAGGGTCTGTATTTTGGTTCCAGTTTCTCCAAAGTGGAAAGAAAGGAGTATAAAACTAGGGCAATGTGTTTTTGACCTCTGAGCATATAAGCAAAGCTCATCCTGATTTAAACACTCTTCCTGCCATTCAAACATACTATTACAAATGAATATTTGTAAAGTGAAAGAGTTCCAATGAGAAGTTTGATCATTTATAGGCTTAGTATCCTCGTTGTTGGCTCCACTAAAGCTCTAGACCTTCTGAATTTAGCTGCTTACAGTACAGCACTTCACCTCTGATTGTGTTTGCAAAATACTATCTTTGTGGAAGATGTGAACACACATTTGAGCAGAGCATGAGTGGAAACACTCTGTATATTTTGCAAATGAGGTTCTCAGCATGAATAGCACTGAGATAATGGTTTACAACTTTTTAATATTGTAAAAATATCATTATTCTGTCTGGTAGGCATTAGTTGGGTTATTACTAAGTGCTAAATTCTGTGGATTATTAATAGATACTGCTTTATTAAATTCCACTGTAATTCTGCCTGTGTTTAATGAGAATACCTACCAATTTGTAATACAGGATACAAGTAAATTAAATAAAAACAGAATTTCTTTTGATAGATAGAAGAAGAAAGATTTGTGCATACAGAAGGAAGAATTCATGGCATATAACGAGTGGAGTTTTCCTGTGTCTTCCATTTAAATAGCTTCTTCCCTCAACAATTAGCATTCTTCACTTCTTACAGTGGCAGTGTTTCATACATGGGAAAAAATGAACAGGTTAGGGAGATGACAAATAGGGAAGAAGGGATTTTTTGATTTATGCAACATTCCCATTGCCACTATATAACTACTAGACTGTACATAATTTTCTGGAAGCTGTCTGTCTTTCTCTGTGCTACCATCTCTGTTTCTCGCATATCCATAGATGGGCATGTCAGTAACTCACCTTTACAAGTAAAAGATTTAAATCCTATCTCAATAATGACTTAACTATGCAAACCAGAACAGATCCAGCAAGAATAATTGAGAGAGACCTTTCAATAATCACCCAACTAGCATTTGCTTTGAGCAGAAACTTTGTGTTAACTAACTTGAGCAGAAGCTTCCTGTTAACTAAATCCCATGTCATGTTTTTGTTGGGCTATTCTGTATTAATTACTCTTCCTTTTTCTCCTTTCCTGCACACAATAATAAAAAAGGAAACTTAAACCCAAGACAGAAAATTTGTGACCTATCTAAAAAATACATTTCTCTTGCATTAGAAAAAGAGAAATAATTCCCTTTATGCTCAAATCCAGTTATGTGCTTTTGATATTTTTATAACTTTTCTTCATTTCTACAAAAATAGGCATTCTGTTAGAGAGCCAGTTTTCATGCTCATACACTTAAACTGAAGTTTGTCCTTTAAAAAAATGCTGCATTTATAAATTATCTCAAAAGATAGCCAAGTGCATCTCTTCCCTGAACACAAATACCCAGCTTCATCACTGAAGAAATAGAACAATGTAGGCTACACAACCTCTATTCTCAGGAAGTTCTCTTACTCTGGCTTGAAGCCAAAGTATCACCAGAAAGACTGCCTTAAAAATGCTAATAAAATAAGAAAGTCAATATTGCTAAAAACCCTGTGCTTCTCAAAATGATAATTAAAGAGCATATATTAAAATACCACTACTTCATGGGTCTATAAGTATATGAACAATAAAATACTTATCTGACACTTAGAATTAAAATCATCCTTCTATTGAGATGATGAAGGAACTCAGAAATAAAAAGAAGGTGTATCATCTTTGGAAGGAGGGCAGGGTTTCTCAGGGAGTGTTTAAGGAGGCTGCTAGGGGATGTAGAAGGAAAATTAGGGAGGCCAAAGCTCAGCTTGAACTTAAACTGGCAACTTCTGTAAAGAATAATAAAAAAAGTTTTTATAAATATATTAATGGTAAAAGGAAGGGTAAGTCAGATCTTTTCTACTTATTGGATGAGGCAGGAAACTTAGTAACTAAAGATGAGGAGAAGGCAGAAGTGCTTAATGCCTTCTTTGCCTCGGTTTTTAGTGAGAAAGTGAGTCCTCAAGATAACTGTACTTTGGGGTTGGTAGGTGGTGTTAGGGAGCAGAATGGTCCTCTTGTTATCCAAGAAGAGGAAGTTAGAGAATTGTTGAGGAACCTGAGTGTCCATAAATCAATGGGACCAGGTGGGATCCATCCCAGGGTGATGAAGGAGATGGCGGATGAGCTTGCAAAGCTGCTCTCCATCATTTACCAACAGTCGTGGCTCACTGGCGAGGCTCTGGATGAGTGGATGCTGGCCAATGTGACACCCATTTACAAAAAGGGTAGGAAGGAGGATCCTGGTAATTACAGGCCAGTTAGCCTGACCTCGGTACCAGGAAAGTTAATGGGAAAGTTCATACTGAGTGCTATTAAGCAGCACTTAAGAGCTGGCCAGGGTATCAGACCCAGCCAGCATGGGTTTACGAAGGGTAGGTCATGTTTGACAAACCTGATTTCCTTTTATGACCAGGTGACCCGCCTGGTGGGTGTGGGAAGGGCTGTGGATGTTGTCTATTTGGATTTCGGCAAGGCCTTTGACACTGTCTCCCATAGCATACACTTGGAAAAGCTGGTGGCTCACGGCTTGGACAGGAGCGCTCTTTGCTGGGTCAGGAACTGGCTGGATGGCCGGGCCCAGAGAGTGATGGTGAATGGTGTTGCGTCCAGCTGGCGGCCGGTCACCAGTGGTGTCCCTCAGGGGTCTGTGCTGGGACCGGTTTTGTTCAATATTTTTATTGATGACATGGATGAGGGTATTGAGTCCTTCATCAGTAAGTTTGCAGACGACACTAAGCTGGGAGCTTGTGTTGATCATTTGGAAGGGAGGAAGGCTCTGCAGAGAGACCTGAATAGGTTGGAGGGATGGGCAGAGACCAACAAGATGAAATTTAATAAGTCTAAGTGCCGAGTCCTGCATTTCGGCCACAAAAACCCTCTGCACTGTTACAAGCTGGGGACAGTGTGGCTGGACAGTGTCCAGGCAGAAAGGGTCTTAATGGTTATTGGTAGACGGCCAGCTGAACATGAGCCGGCAGTGTGCCCTGGTGGCCAAGAAGGCCAATGGTGTTCCGGCCTGTATTAGGAATGGTGTGGCCAGCAGAAACAAGGAGGTTATTCTTCCCCTGTATTCAGCATTGGTGATGCTGCACCTTGAGTACTGTGTCCAGTTCTGGGCCCCTCAGTTTAAGAAGGATGTGGAAATGATTGAGCACGTTCAAAGGAGGGCAACGAGGCTGGTGAGGGGCTTGGAGCACAAGCCCTATGAAGACAGATTGAGAGAACTGGAGTTGTTTAGCCTGGAGAAAAGGACTCAGAGGTGACCTTATCACTCTCTACAACTTGTTGAAAGGAGGTTGTAGACAGGTGGGGGTTGGTCTCTTTCACCAGGCAGCAACGGACAGAACAAGAGGACTCAGTCTCAAACTGTGCCAAGGAAGGTTGGATATTAGGAAGAAGTTTTACGCAGAAAGAATAATAAAATATTGGAACGGTCTGCCCAGAGGGGTGGTGGAGTCACCATCCCCGGAGGTGTTTTAAAAGAGGCTGGATATAGAACTTGATGACATGGTTTAGTGGAGGTGTAGGGCATGGGTTGGACTTGATGATCTTAGAGGTCCCTTCCAACCTGGTGATTCTGTGATTTGCAGGAAATTTGCCTCAGATTCTTGCCACAGCATTAGTGCTGTCAATAAATTAATGCATTATCATAGGTAAGCCATAGATGGCAAAAATTGTCACAATATGCTACTTTTTAACAAGAGTAGTATATTTTTTAATTAAACTAATGACTTCCAAAATTGAATGTAGTTCTAAGAAACCTTCATTTTATACCATGAAACTAGAAAGCAAGGACTTCCTTTACAATAAATTTGCAGGTACTCTTAGATGATGTCTCCGTGGAGTAAGTCACAGTTCAGTTCTAAGAAGACCCATGTTGAAAAAACGTTGCTTCACCAAACACGCTTACCTCTTGATACCTGCAACAATGATAAAATCCTGACAAATATGGAAATATGTGGAATGGCAGTAGTAATAGTGGTAGAAAGGTGTCTAGATAACACAGACTTTGCCACTCTGAGACTACACTTTGTTATTTAACTAGAGCAATGTCAGTGGAGAGAAGATCTCAGAACAAGGAGAGTGATCTGATTTTGCTCTTCCTTGTTTCTTGTATTCAAAGAAGCTAACAGCATTTTAATAGAGGAAAACAAACATTTGTTTTCAGCCACAATCTGAGAGATTTCTGGAATCTCTCAGAATGTTGCAGAGATTCACAGCGCTATTACTTCACTGACAATGCTTTTTGGAGAGAATGCTGATATTCTGGGGGCTTTGCTGCTTGCTATGTTTGAGGCACAGCTGCTCACTATGTTTGAATTTGACATGGGTAGATTATGACTGGTTTATGCTCCTTTATACTGTTTCTGTTTCTACATAGTACACACACATGAAGGATAACCATTTAATCTGATTTGTTTAGCATACATGACATTTGAGCAACTTGATACAGATACAGGGGAGTACCGTCAAATTATGAGGAGGTGGTAAAGCGATGATGTTTGCTTCAGGACTATTGGCTACAGGCTTTTTTTCATGGCATAAAGAGATTGATGATCTTTTAAATGGAGTATCAGTTATATTACTACAGATATTTTGCACAGGTTTTCTTACAGCTGAGAGCAGTTTTATCACTGCATTTACTTTTCAAAATCAGTGCTATAGATTCATGGAAACTTGAACATATTAAGCACCAAATCAGCTTTTTTTTAATCCTGAGAAAAGATACTCAGTAACACTTCTGTCTTCACATAGATGAAATACACCACTATTTTGTTTACTTCCAGATTATATCCTTTCTGAGGCATGTCCTTCTTCAGCCATCTAGCACTTCTGTAATTTGCTCCCTCCCTCACAAGAGTAGCTAGTTGTGAAAGACAGAAATAGGAAGGATGTTACACTTTCTTATCAAAAAGAAGTACTCAAATGAGACTGCCTAACATGAGATGTCAAACTGCCACAAACAACATTAAAGGAAGTTTGATGGGATTCAAAGAAAAGAGCCTTCACCAGAAAAGATTACAGGAGCAGAGACTCAACAAGTTCAAATACAAGACAGTTCTGAAAACATGTCTTTTTTCCTGCAGTCTATAGATACACCATAGTTACAACATAAGTTAATTCAGCAGAAAAGAAGAAATAAAATCTGTATTCTGAGAAGTCCAGTACTTTGATAGAGAACCTGAAACTATTATCTGGTGGAAGAAGAAATCTCTTTGCAGGTAGCTCAGGTCAAGTTGACTTAAAGGCCATCAAGATTATAAACTTACATAGAATCATAGGCTCAACTAGGTTGGAAAAGATCTTTAAGATCATCAAGTCCCTATTTCCCCAGGATTGCCAAATCCACCACTAACCCTCATCTACACAGCTTTTAATATTTCAAGGCATGGTGACTCCACAACTTCCCTGAGCAGCCTGTTCCAATACCTGACTATGCTCTCAGTGAAGAAATTTTTCATAATATCCAATCTAAACCTCCCCTGGCACAGCTTGAGGCCATTACCTCTTGTCCTGTTGCTTGTTACTTGGGAAAAGAGACCAAACCCCACCTCACTACAACCTACTTTCAGGTAGCTGTAGAGATTGATGAGGTCCTGCCTGAGCCTTCTCCAGACTGAACACCCTCAGTTCCCTCAGCTGTTCCTCATCAGACTTGTTCTCCAGGAACTTCGCTAACTCCATTGCCCTTCTCTGGACCCACTCAATGTGTCTCTTGTAGTGAGGGGCTCAGAACTGAACACAGGATTCAAGATGCAGCCTTACCAGTGCCCAGTACAGGGGAATGATCACTGCCCTGCCCCTGCTGGACACACTATGTCTGATACAGGCCAGGATGTCATTGGTCTTCTTGGCTGCCTGCGCAAACACCGGCTCATGTTCAGCTCTGTCAACCAGCAACCCCAGGTCCTTTTCCACTGAGCAGCTTTCCAGCCACTCTTCCCCAAGCCTGGAGCGTTCTATGGAGTTGTTGTGGCCCAAGTGCAGGATCCAGCACTTTGCCTTGTACTACAGCCCATACCACTGGCTACAGCCCATAGATCCAGCCTGTCCAGATGCCTCTGCAGAGCTTCCTCTCCACCTGCAGATCAACACTTCCAGCCAACTTGGTGTTGTCCACAAATTTATTGAGTGTGTACTCAATTCCCTCATCAACACTGGCCCCGCCACTGTGCGCTGTGGTAGTGACCAGTCACCAACTATATGTGACACCAAAAGAAGCTGTCTCTCATAGGATTTAAGAGATAAAGAGAGAGCATAAATTGACACAACAGATATTAAAACAAATTATTTTAATAACCTGTAACAGAATATTAACAGCTGTTAAAGCTGGACAACTACTAATATACTGAGCATTAAAATACAGCTTGTTCATTGTATTATATTGAAATCAATGCGTAATCATAGAATCATAGAACAGTTAGGGTTGGAAAGGACCTTAAGATCATCCAGTTCCAACCTCCCTGCCATAAGCAGGGACACCTCACACTAAACCGTACTACACAAGGCTTTATTCAACCTGGTCTTGAACACCGCCAGGGATGGAGCATTCACAACTTCCCTGGGCAACCCATTCCAGTGCCTCACCACCTTCACAGTAAAGAATCTCTTCCTTATATCCAGTCTAAACCTCTCCTGTTTAAGTTTGAACCAATTACCCCTTGTCCTGTCACTGCAGTCCCTAATGAACAGTCCCTCCCCAGCATCCTATAGTCCCCCTTCAGATACTGGAAGACTACTATAATGTCTTTATTTNTAAGTTTGAACCCATTACCCCTTGTCCTGTCACTGCAGTCCCTAATGAACAGTCCCTCCCCAGCATCCTATAGTCCCCCTTCAGATACTGGAAGACTACTATAATGTCTTTATTTTGAGGTAAAACATTGCTATGGTACTTTTAAGAGAATCAGTTCTGCAGCCAGCTCTAAGTTTTATAGTAACCAAACACAGTTCCCCTGAGAGCCAAAAATTACCAAATCGTTTAACAAGTAGAGGAAGCAGTAAGGTTTCAGCTGTTCTGCTCTGTGACACTGCTTGCAGTATGGGTTATACAAATGCCCAATTTCTGCACTGATCTCCCTGGTTCTTTCTTGACGCTTTCATTGCAATGATTTTAGACTCATTAGTATATTATATTTATACAATGCCTGTCACAAAAACATCCTTTGAGTTGTAGCCTTCATACATTTTTGACAACGCCAGTGCTTAAAGAAAAGAGGTAGCATGCAGAATGCCTGTCTGCAAATTGCTTCAAGTCTTCAGGACTTACAGAATTCACAAAGCTTTGTGGCATTCCTGGGTATGCACTGCAAGACTGCCCTTAGTCACCTTCTCTGTTAGTCACCTTCTCTGTTAGTCACCCCAGGACCTCCAACCTTTTCAGAGATCTCTCTTGTCACCCCCCAAAGACAGAAATGGACTGAAGAAGGCTAAAACTGCTGCTTTCTAAGGAATAAATAAATAAGTAAGTAAATTAATAAATAAATATTTAAAAAGTAGAAGCAGCATTTGCAAATGGCTAGCATCTTTCCTAACAAAAGTAATGATTTACAGAATTCTTGTTTCTCTGGCATCCCACAGAAAACACTGCCTCCATGCTCTTACTTCCCTCCACCTAGATACCTCTCCCATGCACAGAGGAGAAATCTATTTCCCCATTTGCACTTTCTAATACCCAGCTAAAGTGCAATTTCTCCACTGCTTTAAGAATACAGAAAATCACACTGATTATCTTCAGGTTTGTTTAGCAGCCTCAGGTCCTTAGGCTATATATTTTCAAAAAGGGCACAGAAAGAAAAAATGTCATGTGCATAAGCACAGCAAAGAATTATCTATCTGTATCTGCAAACGGCTTACGCAAATTCACATAGGTTTAAGTGAAGGGCCTTTTTGATTTTTTAAACAAGAAGATTTACTGAGCATAGAAGAGATAGAAGTGAATAGTGTCAAAAGGATAAACTTCTATCCTAAAAAAAACAACCCCAAAATTCACTGCAAACCATGTGGAAACAAAGCCATTATTGTAGATACACCTGTCTTTCTATTTCTCTCCCTCTGAAACAATTTTCTGTGTCCAGCATCTTTTAAGACAGTGATGCCTTAGTATTTACTGCTCTAATAAAATCATGGTAACATCTGTCATGTGCTTACATGTCTTTACCAGCACTGCTGTTCATCCTCCTGCAGGTCACAATTTAAGATGATTTAAAGGGAGAGAAGCATCTGTTTTCATTGCTTATCCAGTCTTAGTCTTCGTGGTAATAACATTTTCACTACTGATAAAATGCATAGAGAATTCATCGAATTTACATATTGAACTTACATATAGGCACAGTATATACGTATGCACACACAGTGTCTACTCAAAACAATTAAAGGATTAATTAAGGAAAAAAGGTCAAAAGAAATCTTGTGTAAAATTTACTGGTTTAAAATTACATTGATTAGATGCATTTGTCAGAAAGCTACACTGCATACCAAAACCAAAACCAAGTGGTTTTTACTTGCTAGCTCTGTATGACTGTTGTGAGACAGCGAAAGGTCTAGCCTGGTAGGGTTCATGTTTTCAAAAGCGTTTAAAAGTTAGGTCAAAACTTTAAAAAAAATAAGGACTGATGAATTGTACTGACACAATGAGCTAATAATGGCAACCACAGCAATAAGTCCACTGACCCTGTCAACATCACTTCTGACTGCTTTTGCTCAGGAAAGAAACTAAAGGAGTGCAAAAGCCCCAAATCACTTAGAATATAGACATTTTCAGGCACAGCTCATGAAATACCTTAGACAATTACGTATATGGTCAATGAAATATGACTTATTTAGATAATAAGACATTAAAAGAATCCATTTGGCTGGAAATTATTGCATGCTGCCTATGGTAATCTAAGGCATGTCATGCACAGCCAGAAGAACTTAAATGCTCAAGAAATGCAATAATTCATTGGTAATGCATTGTGCAGTGTGTCAGTGCTAACATGAGTATAGGGGTTAGGAGGGAGGTGAAAGCAAGAACACACCAGGATGGTTTGCCACTAGAAGGAAATGACAATTTACAGAATAACCAAAATATTAATAATACAGACTGAATTTGCTTCCTTGGTAGAGAGGAAGGATGTGATTTTCACCAGTGTTTGTGGAAACAGAAAGAAATATGAAGTGCAAAGGTTCATACAAATGAAGGAAGGAGCCAGTATCAAGAACTCATTGCATTGATCAAATATGCATTCAAAATCAATAGGAATAGCCTGCCATGAAAAGTCGTCCATTAAAGCCTTGGTTACTTTACTACTTCATCTAGCCAAAAAAAAAAAAAGATCACACTTTTGTCCCAAGTAGTTCACTCCCACTGCTTTCCCTTATGCTGCTAAATGTGGACATCTTTCCAAGATGGATCTGTTGCTACTCACCTCAGGATTTGCCTGTATGAATGCTCATACTGGCAAAAGAGAGATGGTGGGGAAAAAGCAGCCGGCATTGAAGTAGGAAAGGTTCCCTTCTTTCAACAGTCATTAGCTTTTGACTGATTAATATGATCTGGCATAAAGTCAGTTGCATAAAAGAAAGTTGGAAAAGGGGAATGAGCTAAATTATGTACTTTTTTTCAGACATAAATCACCAGGCTTTGAACCAAATCCAGCCATTTTATAAAATCTACTTCTGTTATTTTCCCTTTTATTCTTGCAGAAGATATCCTGTTGATCCACTGTAGAAACTCATAAACAAAATGCATTGTTCTTTTTAAAGACTGAGAAGCTGCTAGCTCAGTACTACAACAGAAAGTGTCAAGGGCATCTGGGAGAAATTCTCAGACACCAGTTTCAAAACAGAATAGCAGGTGGGGTTAGATATATATATCAAAAATTAGATAGCATGTAATTTAAAACGCTGTTTTCCCACAGACACTGAAAAATACAGTTGTCTGATCTGAAAGAATCAGTTAAAACCATTTTAAGCAATGCTGAATGTTTGTTCCTTTGCTTTTTGTTGAACAGGAGATAAATGCTGATCAAGATAAGAGTGGGCTTAGAATTTGGGTGACAGAAAAAATAAGCAGCCTACGTCATGTACAAGATTTGTGTAATATGCCCACAGACTCCTGTGACTCTGCTCTGCCAAAGCTGAACTGGGCCCCACAGTACTGACTCTTTATCATGCAATTCTTAATTTCCATTTAATAAATGAGAATTTAATTTGGCTTTTGGAAATTAGAAAAAGGGATGTAGTTCTTGAAATAGAAGTTCATCTCAAATGGGGGCGGGGGGAAACAAAGGCATTTGAAGTATTTAATATTTTATGGTGGTTTTTTTTCTAACTGATGTTTAAATGCCCACTGAATTATATAAAAATTGTATCTTCTTAAACAAAATTTATCCTAAACATTCACCATGTTTTCATCATAATGAAGAAAAAATTATTTCATCAAATAACAGGCAATTTACTAAGACTCCACCTTGATAACCTGCAGGATTTTATCAGTATTTACTTACTGGAACACATAATAAAGACAGATGATATAATAACTTATTATTGACTAGAGGACTCTTTGAAATGAGGTTTCCAGTATGTCTCAGGAGTTGTCAGGGGACAGGATGGGGATCTTAGGTTTGCTGTGGAGTAGGAATGATTTTATGAAATCTCAATGCTTCTGTCAGGATACAGGAATTACTTCCTGCTCAGGTCTTCTGAAGACTGTAACAATAAAAAACTGCATTCTAAAAAAGTATTAAAGAAAAAAAAGTGACAGGATATATAAACAAACCCTATACTCCATGTGCAGCAGTATCTAAACATTTATACTCAATGCAGCTCACCATATCTAATATATGTGTCCACAAAGCAATCTAATGCAGTTTTAGTAGTTGAATATTAACGTTTGGAAATCAAAGCCAAAAAAGGTGAGTCTCACAGGCAAAGTTATGATCTGAAGAAATAACTACATTTCCTTCACCAATAAACTATGATGTCATGCCAAGGGCAAAATTCTGCCTTACAAACCTCACATCACACAGTAGACAACCAGGAATGCCCAGTTTACAGGCCTTAAAGGAAAAAAATGTGAACTGTGAATGTGCAAAAAAGTGCATGTAACATGAAGAGACAAGTCATCCAGATGGAAAAGATGCTTTATAAAAGTAAAGATTCCATACAAAAGTAATTACCCTGTAATACAGAAATTTGTGGGTTTACAGAGATTTGTATAACAAAGGCAGAAATCAACTGTCAACAGATGTGATAAATCTTCACATTGTGAGGTTTTAGGTAAGACAATCAAACAAAAATTACTTTCTTGAAGAGATACCTCATGATGTTCCTAAGATGATAATAAAGAAGTCAACTGTATCTTCATATGCTATATGCAATCCAACGAACTGGAATCACTGCCAGACTCCAGAGCATTGTGTAATTAGCACAGCTGGGGCTGTCAACTGATTAGAACAGAAGCACGTATCTTACAAATGAAGCGTATGAATACCCAAAGACCTACAAACCTTACCAGTTGAGATCAGTAGCACTATATTTGGACTACACTTATTCAAAAGAGAACTACAAAAAATTGTATCACTCAAAACTGAGTTTCATATCATAAAAGGACCATGAAAGCCTTATTGTCTTTGCTACTTTCAACACCCAGGTAACAACCATAGCTGATGTGAATTCAATACCATATATACTTCAATTCAGGCAACTAAGTAACAAAAATACTGTACATACTTATACAAATTACCTACACCAAGCAAAAGTAATCAATCTCATAATAAATGAAAGCTGAATCTACTTTATAAAAATCCATCTTGCAGCTTGCAAAACCTTTTGTGAAAAACTAGATATGATAGATTATAATATGAATAGAGAAAATTTGAATGTGTAGTGTAGATTTACTGCATAAAGAATATATCCAGTGGTGTTTATAAAGGTGTCATGTTTAATTCAGCATCACCCTTATAATTTTGTCTCTTGCAGCCTTACTATTTCACCTTAATTTTAGTCTGCAATCCTTATACTTCAGCTTCCTGAAGCAGACATTATCTTTCATAGCAAACAATGGGGTATGCTTAATTGGGAGAAAAATCTTTTGAAGTGCATGAATTAATGAAACAAATTCAAATATGTGCCAAACTTAGCTACTATCAGGTGTTTTGGTATGTTTGTTTTATTCTGTTGTTATTGCTATCTGCTTTTTAAGAAATGCATTATCAATTTATATTTTTGAGTAAATACAATTGTTTGTGTTAGGTATACAGGCACAAAGAAAAGCAACTGATATATCACTTATCATGCATTATTATTCATTTAAGAAAAAAAAGAACCCCCCCCAAAAAAAACCAAAACACCAAACCAAAACCAAAAAGCCCAACCTACTTTAGTGTTAGCCCTGAAACTGTCATTGGACTTTAGTTTCAAATCACCACTAATTTTTTTACAACATAATTTGCTTTATAGCTTCATATTCCAGTGCCACAGCAAAATGTTGTACCACAGCTAGAGGTAACCCAGAGTATACAAAATGACAGAGGCAGAATTATGGGCCTCATTTCCCCTAATTTCTGTTTTTCTATACTTTTCCAGTCAGGAGAACTTCAAGGACCAGGAAACAGAAAAAGATGACATGCTACCACTTAAGCCAAAAACAGCTAAGGTGGTCTCTTAAAGCAAGGCATATTCTCTGATACAATAGGTCTCCCTGCTGTCTGCATGCATACCTCAATGAAGTCCCTCAGAACCTGGAGGTAAGACAAAGAGACAAGTAGTCAGTATCAGGTTATTAACCCACATTCATTGGGGTAGTGTAACCATTTCCTAACAATAGTAATTCTGAAGACTGTTGCAAGGTTTCCTGTTAATTCTGTTTCCTTTAACAGGTAATGGCTTTCAGCAATTACAAGATTAGGACAAAATTAGATTTTAGGTTAAGCTTATTTTATTTAGACTGCTTTTTATTTGTTTGTTTAAACACAGATTCTGGGCATGGAAAATATGGCATCTTGTTTTATTCATCTCAGTTAAATGCATCATTGTGTGATTGATGCAAAGATTAAGAACAGGAACATAATTATTACTATTGCTCTTACATTCAGATGACAATTTTAACTTAATAAAGGTTTCATAAGCATGTATCTATTTTTTACATAAAAAAATACTAAGGTAGCTCCATCAGAAGCTAGAGATTCATACCTTGCAAGTACTTCAGCTACATCTTTATACTGCCTAGCCTTGGAGACAGTAACTTACATTTACCATCTTTCACCATGAAGGTTAAAAAAACCCCATCAAAACACCACCCCCACCCCCCCCCCAAACCAACAAAGAACAAATTACCTGTAAATCATATATTCTGTCATAAGAAAGCATTAGGTCTGGGCTGGAATATGCAGATGATTACATAAACTTTCTTATCAATGAAATACAAGTCATTCAAAGCTGACAAATACATATTCACCCTATAATAATGTGCAAACTAGTAAATTTGCCCAAAACACAACAGTGGGTACTTAGTGATTACATGAATGAGCCGAGCCTTAGTTTTTATGTTTCATCAGGAAAAGCTATGTAGCCCATCTAACACTATACTGAAGTACTGGGTCCCAACCCATAGAATTACCTTTTGAATAATTACTGCTACCTTCTTTCTTCCTTTGAGTTCTTTCTGGAGATTTCTCAGTCAATTAATCAATCTTAAATTTGTTGACTCATACAACATGGAAACATCACAAACTGAGAAGACTCTGTTCTGGGGCCCTATTTCTGAGTACAAATCCAAACATGGGTTTGTAAAATATTGAGAGGTGAATATGATGTTTCCTAGGCATCTAATTGTAAGTGGGAATAACGACCACTGCTAAAGCACAACATATTTATAAACACACTGAATAATCCAAACAGTAAGAATACAAGAACTATTTCTTTTTCACCTGAATTGTACCAGAACTGCTATATTTTGTCATATAACAGATCACATATTTACTAAGAAAAATAATATTTCTCTGTGTTTCATTCAGATATGGAGAAGAAAACCATCCTTCTACTTAATTGGTTTTGTTTCCACCTGCTGTTGAGAAAATGTTTTAAAAAGAAAAATTAGATCTATTTCTAATATTTTTAAATAATTCAAAGCCATCTGGAAAAGAATCGAATGATCTGACTTTCAACACTTATAGATCTCTATATTCAGCTGAATTAGTTCTAATTAAAACACTTTTAAACCTTACAAAACTCTTCATCATATGCCAAAGGTAAGAAACAGCAGATCTCAGAGCATCACTGATGCCCAAGGCCCAGCGAATACAGCTTATGTCATCTAGCTAGATATAGCTGCATAACCTTAACAGGCGATTAATCTTCTATGCTTCAGAAATTGAATTATCTGTCTAGATCTTCCAGCCTTGGAAAGAAATAAAGGTAATGCCACTACAGTACTTTAGAAAGGATCCTTCAGGATCCTTCAGAAGAGCTTGACTGTGAGTTGATACTTTTCTTTCAGGTACAGTCATTAGCACAAGAAGAAAAGGAAAACAGCCTCTGGACAATTCCTGGGAAGAGGGAAGTAAAAAAGAAAGATAATTCTTCCAGGGCATCTGAAGCAATCTTGAGCCAGAAGGTTTGAGTTTCATGATCTCAGTACAGAGCTCTGGGTAGGGTTGGGACTTATGAAGACATCTTGTTCCCACTGCTGTGCTAACATACTTTCAGTGGATAACAGATTTTATTTTCCTTATCCTTACAATCTAAGACTAATAGCTGTTCTTGTGATCTCCTACATTTATAGCCTCCAAAATGTACACAAAATCACTGAAGGTGCAATGTCATAGCTAGCACTATGACTATGAGGAAATGTATGAGCATTTATGTGAATACATCAAGCTCAGCTACAGTTGAGTGATTCCTTCACAGCACTGGTTTATTAATACATAGTACACTTAAGAGAAAACTACTTCAGGCAAATGGAATGTGTAACAATCAGAGAAAAAAAAAAAGCTTGCACTACAAACAACAACTGATGGGTATGAGCCTCAGTACCAATACTGAAGGAACAATTCTTAAGCTTTTCAAAAAGATATCATACACATTTTCCTTTGAAAAAGGAACTGTGAGGTTTTGAGTGCATGGAAAATACTAAACTTGTATTTTCACTGAAGTAGAAAAACTTTTACTTGTATTTCTCATATGAATACCTTGATCAACACTTCAAATACAGCACAGCTTTTTGAGGAAAGCCCTAGTCTAATGACCGCTTAGTTGTTTACCTGAAGATTTGGTACAGTCTTCTAGGGGAAATACTTAAGAATATTCTGCTATATATTTCTCTTAAGTGAAGTTCTTTGTAAAATACAATTCAGATTTTAAACAGATCTTTTTTTCCAAAATACACATCAACTGAGTGTAGAAATAAAATAAACCTCTACAAATAATGGTGTTTAAATTGCCTATCTAAAGAAAATAGGAAAGATAGCAGGGAAGTAATGAAACACTCAGTTTACTAGATTGCATTAAAATCTTTTCCAAAGCAAACATTCAGAATGATGCATTCATTCCAGTGACACTGGAAAGTATTCCACAGCCCCACTCAGTGCTTTGTTCTTCCCTCCTGCTCCTTCAAATAAAAGTAATAATAATTTAAACAAGAAAAAAAGATTTAATTGATTTAATTTTGAACAATATTGCACCCCCATGCAAGAGTTTGCCTTGAGCTCTGATGTCCCTGACCAGCCTAAAACCACTATTCTATGCAAGGTTGGCTGATACCAACCTCACGAAGTTTAACCATGCCAAGTGCAAGGTCCTACAGCTGGGTCAGGGCAATCCCAGGCACAGCTACAGGTTGGGCAGAGAAGAGATTCAGAGCAGCCCTGCAGAGAAGGACTTGGGGGTGGTGGTCGATGAGAACATGAACATGAGCCGGCTTCAGTGTGTGCTTGCNGGTCGATGAGGAACATGAGCCGGCTTCAGTGTGTGCTTGCAACCCAGAAAGCCAACTGGATCCTGGGCTTCATCAAAAGGAGCGTGACCAGCAGGTCGAAGGAGGTGATCCTGCCCCTCTGCTCTGCTCTTGTAAGACCTCACTTGGAGCATTGTGTGCAGTTCTGTGTCCTCAACATAAAAAAGACATGGAGCTGTTGAACAAGTCCAGAGGAGGACCACGAGGATGATCAGGGGCTGGAGCACCTTCTGTATGAAGACAGGCTGGAAAAGTTGGGGCTGTTTATCCTGGAGAAGAGAAGGCTGCATGGAGACCTCATAGCAGCCTTCCAGTATCTGAAGGGGGCCTATAAGGATGATGGGGATGTACTGTTCATTAGGGACTGTAGTGATAAGACAAGGGGTAACGGATTCAAACTTAAACAGGGGAGGTTTAGATTGGATCTAAGGAAGAAATTCTTTCCTGTAATGGTAGTGAGGCACTGGAATGGGTTGCCCAGGGAGGTTGTGAGTGCTCCATTCCTGGCAATATTCAAGGCAAGGCTGGACAGAGGCTTGGGTGACATGGTTTAGTGTGAGGTGTCCCTGCCCATGGCAGGGGGATTGGAACTGCATGATCTTAAGGTCCTTTCCAACCCTAACTATTCTATGGTTCTATGCTTCTATCATCCAAAGAGAACCCATAACGCGTAAGACAACAGACACTCTGTGCTTCCTCATCCTGTACACCATTTTCCTATCATCTTTGCAAGCATGGCTGCAGCTGTACAATCTCAAGACAATCAGGATCTTGAGCTTCTCTCTACAAAGGAGCCTGAAGACAATATCCTGCCTCAGGATCTTTCGGGAGTCTTTCTTCATCATAGCTGCCAGTGCTGCTTAGCCCTATTCATGAAGATTTATCAAAACAAGTCCTGCCAAAGAAGTGACTGATATCCCCACTGTGCATAACTGCATAAACAAGTAAATATTCAATTGAAATGAAGTAGGTCACAGATAACAAACAGTTTGACAGCATGCAGCTGATATAAATTGCTTGCTCAACCACTAGCATGCTAAAAAGTCACAGACATGATGTCTTTCTGAACTTTCTGAAACCTGCCTGTTGCTGTAAATCAGTTTCTACAATTGTGATACTATCAGCCATGCAAATAAATCTGAGAGGCTCGGCTCCAAACCTGCTACAGCAAAAACAACTCCAGAACATAATTTCAATGTAATGTGTACCTTGAAACCACTCTGCTTCACTTCCACAGAATACATACAAGGTTTGTCACCTTTCACCCTTGATATATCTGCTGCCACCAAGCATTTACAGTAACTTTGGAAGACTCTTCTGACAATTCCTTAAGTCAAAAAGCTCCTGTGATAACAACCTAGAAATTGTAGTGCTGTTCTGCAATTTTTCAGAAAGTGTTTAAAAATATATCTCTTCTCACATTTAAAGGGAAACTGGAGACATTTTCTTTGAAGATCAACACTATTTTGCAAAATACATCAAATCAGGAAAACACAATTTGCCAGACATCTCTGGTTATGTCACACTGCTCAGGCTCCATGCAGCTCAGATTTGAGTGCCTCCAAGGATGGAAACCTGCAGGCCCTCCAGACACATGTTTCAGTGTTTAAACACCCTTATGATGACTTGTTTCCATCACTCTTGTCTAGACACTCTGAATCTCTGAAAAACTTCAGCATTCATCTCCTTTGTACCCTGCTTCTAGACTTAGAAAGCCAGAAGTAGGATTTCTACTGCACTTTCATTACCTTTCTATGGTTAAACAAACCCATCTCTCTCTTGCACGTCATGTGCAAAACTCACTGACCACTTTAGGGGTCTTCATCACACTCACTACAACATGTCCATATGCTTCTTGCACTGGGGAGCTCAGAACTGGACACAGCACTAAGACGTGGCCTGACAAACACAGATCACTTTTCTTGACCCCTGCTGGTTAACAGTCCTAACACAGTGCTGAAAGAGCACACACCTCCTTCATGTTCAACCTTGCTGTCCACTGTGAACACCAGTTTCCACCACTATTTCTAGTACTGAGAGTAAAAAAGCAAATAGGAAGTCAAGTAATATTTTAACGTTTTCAGAAATCATCTAGATGCAGAGTTGAAAGTACATTAAGTAAGTTTGCTGATAATAAAGCAAGAGGAGCTGTGGACTCCCTCAAGAATAGAGAGACCTTACAGTGACGTATGGATAGACAAGAAAACTCCACAATCACCAATCACATGAAATTTAATAAAAGCCAGAACCAGATTCTCCACCTGGGATAGGGTAATCCTGGCTACATGTACAAATTGGGAGACAAGAAGCTGAAGAGCAGCTCTGCTGACAGAGACCTGGGGATTCGGGCTCATGGGAAACTGAATATGTGTCAACAGTGTGCCCTGGCAGGCAAAAGGGCCAACAATGCCATGGGGTGTATCCAGCACAGCATAGCTACATGATCGAGGGTCCCACTCTACATTGACAGTGTGTGAGGACCCTCCTCACACACTGTGTGCAGTTTTGGGAACCTCAGTGTAAGAAGGACATCAAACTATTAGATTGTGTCTGGAGGAGGATTACCAAGATGGTGAAAAGGCCCCTACAGTAAGACATAGAAGGAGCAGCTGAGGTCATTTGGTTTGCTCAGCTTGGAGAAGAGAAGGCTGAGGGGTGACCTCAGCAGTCTACAACTTCCTGAAGGGGGGCACTGGAGAGGGAGGTGCTCATCCCCCCCTTTCTGGTGACAACAAATTGGACACAAGGGAATGGAATGAAGCTGCATCAGAGGGAGTTCAGACTGGAATATTAGGAAAAGTTTCTCCACCAAGAGGGAGGTTGGTCACTGCAGAGGCTCCCCATGGAAGTAGTCATGGCACCAAGACTGTCAAAATTCCATCAGTGTCTGTATGACACTATTGGACACATGGTTTAGCTTTAGGTAGTTCTATGAGGAGCAGAGAGTTGAGCTCAATGATACTTACAGGTCCCTCCCAACTTGAGAGATTCAAGGATTCTAAGCATATATACATGTATGAGCTAATTAATTTTAGCTAGGATATGGGACTAGTAATCTGCTAGCTACAGAATGAGAACAGGAAGCAGACAGTAAACACCAGCTAGTGAAAAGATTAACAACTGCAACAAACTGATACTAGAAATATGACGTTCTAGAATGTATTTGTATTTTATCCTGTGCGTGAAGTTCAAAGACATTGGTTTAATGTTAACATTTCTATTTTCATCTACTTTACTTTACTTAAAACATCTTGTCTATATTTCTGTTGCTATCCAACATCTATTTTTTACTTTTAAGTAACCCAATTTTATGAATGGAATTTGAAAAAAGAATTATTCAAGCAGAGACCTACTAATATGCATATAATCCAAAGAAGTGGAATATAAAAATAACTGCTCCTTTAAGCATAACATGTTTTATCATTTATGTATTCACAGAGTATTCAAATCACATATCAGCTACCTGAGTTAATTATGGGTATCTCATTCCTTACTGAATCTTTCTTATTTGCACTGAAACAAGTGCAACATGGCTATGCTGCCTGTGGTCTTCCAGTCAAAAGCTGAAATCCCCCACAGCAGGAAGCAAGCGTTTTAATGACAGCTACTTTGAGTATCTGAGGAAAATCTCAAACGTGAGATTCAGAGGCACAGCCTAATTGCATCACGGAAGCATAGAACAGGAAGCCTAGAAAGACGTATGTTAATAGAGCAGTTTTGATACAGACATATTGTAAGGCCCTCATTTCAGCAATTTTGAGTTCTCCAACTTCAGGAAACAAAGTAACAGGCTGTTACAATTGTATGAGCACTGTTATTTCCCAAGAATGTTGCTTCAGTGGTTTCTGAAAAATCAGCCTAGAGTCAAGGGATATTAATTTTGAGCACACAAAAATAAGGAACTCTGAGGTGCTTCCAAACTTGGATTTTTCATCTGCAAGTGAATTTTTCTAGACTACATATACATTCAGTGTATGCAACAGCATTTTGGCATTAGGAAGAAATGCTACGAGAGAAGAGGCATATAAAATCATAAAATCCCAGAACGGTTTGGGTTGGAAGGGACCTTAAAGAACATCTAATTCCAGCCCCCTTGCTAGATGCAGGGACACCTTCCACTAGACCAGGTTGCTCAGAGCTCCATCCAGCCTGGCACTGAGCACTGCCAGGAATGGGGCATCCACAACTTCCCTGGGCAATCTGTTCCAGTGCCTCACCATTCCCATAGTAAAAGATTTCTTCCTACTACCTAAATACCAGCTTAGTTTGGATGGTGTTTCAGTGTTAACTTGCTTTGGCTAAGGCCAAGAAAGAGAATGCGTCCCAGAACTGGTGTCCGACTGCCACATTAGCCAACCTTAAACCACCACTGGGGAGAAATCCTTCCTGACATGAAATGACATCTGCCTTTCAAGTAAACATTCACTAACGGCAGGGGGGTTGGAACTAGATGATCTTAAGGTTCTTTCCAACCCTAACTATTCTATGATCCTATGATTCTAATAAGCACTAAGAGTATTTTTTGGGTTGAGATGACTGTCTCAGAAAATGTTATCAAGTTTAACTACTTCAAGTTACCAAGGCTTGAAGCAATGTCATAGTAAGTGATCACACTGATAAGGAAATAAAGTGTATTCTATAAAACCAGCTACAGTATAATAGTTTGCTAAACAATTCTATATTTGCACTAGGAGCAAATATTTCACCATTAATGTGGTTTAACTGTAACAAAATGTCATTCTGTGATTGCATCGATGCAAGCAAGCACTAGAACTGCCATTGATGGTAAGCATATCCTTTTTGCTCAAAGAAAATAAAATAGCATTTTTCTATGCTATGCTGTTAATCAATTTAATTAATAAATGTTCCACACATTTCTCTGCAGCTACTCATATTTAGCTAATCATATTACGTAGTTTGCTTCAGCTTTTTGCCCTCCCCATTTGCTTCAATTTACTTCAAGGCGAGAGTAGACTTGGGATTTGATATGGACAGCGCTATTTGCAGCAGAGATACCTGAACACATGCCCAGCCTTGAATTTAAGTAACATAATGTACATTATGTATATCCTGGACAATTGCAGTGTGTCTGCTACTAGCTTCAAAATCCGTTAGCTGGCAAATAAGGATCACACCTCCTAAAAATTGGTGAAAGTGTCTCCATTGATTTAACTAAATTTCAGGTAGGTCCTAAATAAATTAATGGAAACTATCTTTGCTAACACAGTTCATGGCACTAAGATCCTAAATTTGTCAGATAATTCAATGGAAACAATTTTCTCAGTTTCTTACTTACTCAGGTCTTACTTAAAGGCTTCCTGTTGTAGTCACATATCTGGCAGAGTGCAGTATTGGGCAAACAATTAGGTCTTCTTATTGGTTTAAACTCTACAGACATCCATTTTAACATGGAACATTTTAGTAATGCTTGACAATTTTTGAACATTAAATAAAACTGGAAATTTGCACTACTTAAGAAATAAAAGTAAAAGAAAAAAAAAACATCATCTTCAGATATTAGCAATAGCAGACAGCAGCTCCTAAGGGGAAGCAATCCTCTGAACAATTTACTATTCTCATCCTGAATAAACTAAAGCTCCCACAGTTACCATTAATAAGAAACTGCACAAGATAATTTTGGCTTTATAGATTAGATCTTTACATTATTCTTAATCACATGTATCAAGACAAAATAACTTGATTACATTTAATTTCCCACTAGGACATCTCTGAAAACCTTTCCTGTCATGTTGCCCCCTCACCAAATTTGTGTTAGAAGGTTCAAAACCACCTTTTTATTCCAGAGAAATTAAATTCCATCATTTGTATGTACTAAAGGTAACACATATGCTTGAAGAGCAGTGGCTTAATAAGAACTGTGCTGCTGATTGTCCCCCATATGGAGTCTTAAAATTTCTTTGTTAATGTGACCATTAGCACACACTGGGTTTTATTGCTATGCAAAAAACCAAAAAGAGTATTTTTAATGTCCAAACAGAAAGTGATTGTGCCCCCCCCCCCGGGCTTTCCCAGGAGACTGATAGTTGTTAGTCACCTCACACTCTTGTAAAGTCAGTTAAATCAGAAAGACTTGGTAAGCATTTTAACAAAAATGTTATTTAGTCTCTTGAGAAGACAGAAATGAAGGAAGGTTGTGATACCTTCTATTTCCTTATCAACCCTTCCTCAGTTTATAAAGATAGGTTTAGGATGGAAAATTGAGTAGGAGTCCCTCATACCCCTAACTATTCTATGATTCTATGATTCTATGTCCCTGCTGGCCTTTCCATTAAGATACCTGAAGACAAGAAAAAAGACAGAAAAAAGTGAGCAGCAAGGGAACTCCAGTCTAACTAATGGAGGAAGTAGTGGAATAATATAATAATCTGTGTTGGAAGATGAGAGCCGTATGTCACAAGCTGATCTATTAAACTAGCCAATTTCTAAACACAACTCAAGAATTTTTAAGCACAAAACCCTGCAATATCTGTTCCCTCTGCTTTTACTGGGCAAATCAAGACATCATAGAATTTAAGCGCAGCAAGAAAGACCCAGGCAGACACCAATTAAAGTATTTCTGATGGCATAGATAGGGTTACTATAAGAGACTGCCTAAGAAGGTTATGGCTTTATGAACTTAGACAAACACCTGTAAGAAATTATGCATATTGAAGTAGTCCTGCTAGTGGCAGGCCAAAGTACGCAACTTTTGGGGGTATCTTTTAACAATATATCCCTGCTGACCATATTCTCACAGCAGAAACTAAGTGTAGGACTTCTAAAAAGCTGGCATCATATCCTTTCTTAAGACAAAGTTGGATTAGAACTGAATAATTCTAAAAAAAAGTACTTGGCTTCCAAGCAGTATTAATTTGCAACTAGATACATGCAACAAAGATGGTCAGAGGACTGAGGCACCTCTCCTATGAAGACAGGATGAGAGAGTTGGTCTTGTTCAGCTCGGAGGAGATAAGACTCCAGAAAGACCTTATAGCAGATTTCTCGTATCTAAAGGGGGCCTACAAAAGATCTGGAGAGGGACTCTTTACAAAGTCACGTAATGACAGAACAAGGGGGAATGGATTTAAGATGGCAGAGGGGAGATTTAGATTAAACAGTAGGAAAAAATCCTTCACTGTGAGGGTGATGAGACACTGGCACAGGCTGCCCAGAGAACCTGTTACACAAAATTTGCAGCTAGAAAGAACAACTGTTCACCAGATAGGTCCTCCTGCATAAGACAGCGCCTAGTAATTTGAAATACTGAACCCAAAAGCTGAACAAGAATATTTTTGGAAAATACTTTCTGTGATTCAGAAAACTTAGAAAATTCTACATACAATCATGTAAGTCAGTCTGGAATGTCCCCAGGGTATCCTGCAGTTAGTTTATCCATTTGTAGTTTTGGTCTGCTTTGTACCTATATGCAAAGATGTATGTCTAGTCATTGCACTGGGAAACTTAGGTGTGATACTGCGCTACAACAGATCCAGCAGCAAGAGGCTACACCAATTCAGCAAAACACAGAGCTTAAAGAAGGCGTCCTTCTGTAACAAAACAATGCAATGCATCGTCCTTATATTCTTAATTATGGTGGCTCAGTAAGTTACTATGTCTGCCTCTGTATCTGCCAACAACACGTGAAGAAAAAGACAACTGAAAGACTGTGCTCAGTCACCCTCTCACATCAGCTTGATGATTGTTTTAATTACATTGTAAGAATCTTGATTACTTTCTTCAGTAACTTCCTTGATAAAAGCACTTTGTCAGATTTTTTCATGTCATCATATTATTTGGGGGATGAAAAATATCTTTGATTATTTTATTTCATACTTTGTTATTGGCTTTGACATAAATTTCCAGAGATCCCCAAAGGGCATTTCTTTTTCCACTGTAGCATAGCCTTGTTAGCCATTCAGGTGGAATAAAACCACTCTGCTTCACTTTATGGTCCTGTGCCCGGAATTTTTCACACGGCACTCTTTTAAACCTAAGGAGCGGTATTGCAGAACATTAAAATCTTATGCTGTTACTACAGGGTTCTACTAACACAGTGAGTAGCATTGTATTTTATATTTTTTTTTTTTTTAATTTCTCTGAAAACAAGACCATCTACTTTTTGATAGGCAAATTTATTGCAGTGGTTTGTATATTACCAAGACTAGTGGGAATTTAGGCCACTTGCCACCTCTGTAAGTATTCAAATCTGGAAAGACTGAGCCTCATGAAAAAACAGAGTTCATTTATGAGCCAAATTCTTCTGTGTGCAGGAAATGTGGATGACCCTGGATGACTTCTCTGATACCTCACCTTTGCCACTGGCCATGCGACACAGAAGAAGGCAAAACTGTGCTGTATTTTCTACGATGAAGGTAAAGACACTAATGAAACAGATTTAGGGAAAGGTCTAAAAAATATGATTGACGTGCAAGAGGATAAAAACCTGTAGCTGTTGGAGGATTCTTACTTTAAAAGAGTCATGCATTTTTGTACCTTAGCTGCTGAATCAAGAGTAAGAATTTAGTATTACCTTTCCTATCACTTCTTCTTGAGAAACACTCATACGGTGGTGACATACCTAGAAAGAAAAGCCATTTTTTCCTAAAATCCTCTGGTTTAAAAGGAGAAAGTTTGCATTCACAAAGCCTTTTTCAACTTGAAACTCAAAACCACTTTTCCCTCTAAGTGAAATTAGCAGACTACAGCTTTCTCTTTCAAAATGGCATTGATACATCTACTTCTTTTATCTGTAGGCTAGAAACATGACTTCTACTGCTAGGCTTTTTGTTTTGATCTCCCCCTTTCTTTTTTCTTAATTGTGATAAAATTTCTTTTTGCTATTACATCACTTCCAAGTCAATCATCACCAACCTGAGTCATATTCATGGGAAAGATTCAGTCAATAAGGCAAACTGCTAACACTCCCTGATTCACCTTAGATTACATAGAAAATGCACACTGCAACAGAATTAACCGAAGTGACTTTTTCTGTACGTAAAAAAAGAGAAAATCATCATCAGCTTCCACATTTTCTTTCCCTTCTGAAGAAATGAACTGGCATAATGTCAGAAAAAACTTAGACATGAACATGCCCAGATCAGCACCTCTCACAGCTGGTGAGAAGCATGACTTTAGAAATAAGCAGCTTTTGGGAATGTGCAGTCCCCAAAAGGCATATTACCATATTACCTTCAATCCCAGGTGTAAAATGCCTTCACATGCTGCCATTACTTGATTTAAAATGTGAAGTACAGCTAATAGTTGAGCAGCAGTAATGCAAGTACACCTGTGAAAGGTGCCGTGAAGCTACTTTGCAATACTCACTGCTCCCCTGATTTGGAGTGTTACATGAATCTCCTGATGATAAAGCAGGAGCCTGCAAAGACACAGAAATGGTCTAGCCAGGTCTCTTTCCTGCAGTCCTTAAATGATGAAACTGATGGCACAGGAGTAGATCACAAAACAGAAAGCAGAATCTTTCTCTTTGCTGCTAACACAGCCTTTTGGCTTCTAAGGACAAATAATGGACCCCAGAAAATCTATGAATTAATGAGTCAAAATCATGCAATATCTATTAGAACTGTAATAGATACAACTATGATCTTTGTGTCAGGAAAACAGAAGCTGGTTTATCAAGTAATTTCTTTCTGAACAGAACTCATGACCATTCTTAAAGCTCATCTTTCATACCATACACAGCATCCCACCATACCAAGAGGCGTGAGTAGTTTTTCTATTAGAGAATTTACAAGAAAATTGTTACGTTGACCGATACTTTCTACATGTCAGTGTGTTAAGCAATCTCATCTCAAGGGCTGAACTGTCATTACCTCCCAGAATGCATCAAATCCTCTTGAAGGAAGCATAGTGGTGTCTCATTTGTTATTACAATTTAAGTCAGTAAGCAGCTAAGTGCAGGCAAAGGTAAATTACTATTCTCATTTTACTGTCGATAATGTGCATATTACTTTCAGAAACATTTAGTGTGCCAGTTCACTAATAATAATAGTATGCATTAGGATTTCTTCCAAGTATCTCAGTTTTTCAGTCTTCATAAACCTGTCCTTTTACATTGTTGCAGTCTGAAAGGCAGACGTATATGGTAAGTTAGCTAAAATACTAGTCAAAATAAATTCTTAACTATTACTCAGTGATAAGCCAGGAGACCCTACTGCCACCTGGATATCAAAAGACCAGCCAAGAGATAAAAATCTGCACCTTTTGACTGCCTCCATTTCTGCTTATTTTCTCATTGATAGTGAAGGAAATGGCACAAGAAGTTTACACTTCTGTTTATGAAGACCATAACACAATCTAACATTTCCATCTCATGGTTATGGCACACAAATCCACTTACAAGTGATTTTGAAAATTATCAGAAGTATCTTTCCTGAGCTAATGGACTATTCTAGCAGTCCAATATCTTTTTTTTTTTCCTTTCAAACCCATCTGAGGAATAAAATCAGTTTCAAAACATACAGTCTTCTCTCTTGCAGTCACTTTTTCTCACAGTAGGTTGTTCAGAAGCATAAATATTTACTATTTTATAAGGAATATGTTTCATTCTTCCACCACTCTGGAGAGGCAAATTTTTCATTCAATTTATCAAACTAAGTGTCCTGAAACGAGGTCGTATTTGATAATCAAATAGCAATGAGATTTTATCTGACTCAAGCTGTTGAACAGTGTGGTGTTACCACATACCTTCATAAAGCCTGCCAAGTGATTCCCCGTCTTTTTTCATGTTGATACTTTACAGACATAACTAAACTTGCTGTATCTGCAGAAGTATTGTCCATGCTTCTATTTCACATATTTCAGCCCAGAAGACAGAATTTCATATGTATATATTGTGACAGTTAAAACACACCATGTCTCATTCTAATGAACCATTTTTTAGCTTTTTAGTTTTCTCTGGGGCTACCTTATACTTTCTTGGTAGGACAATCAAATAAAAGTAAGAAAAATAAGACCTAGTTCCTCATTTAGTAAGCAATTTAGTGTCTGATTTCTTAAGTTTCTAGCAGTTCCTGGAGTTAGATTAGGCTGCTGCCCAGGTTAAGTAAATGTTCTTTGTATTTATATAATGTCCTTATGTATTTATTAGTAGAGTTGAGCAGGCATTTCTATAGAGCCATGTGCTGGGAAAAAATTCTCCAAAATATTTTCTCCATTGTTTCTTCTGATTCACAGTGATTCCTTTGCTCTGTTCCTTCCAAAGTTCCTGCCTGCCAAGCCTACTTACTGAAATACGATTCAAATTAATTATAAAAAAAATTGGTAGTGCTATTAAGAAAAAGTAGTGTGGGTAATTTGTTGCTTTCCAAATGTTTGATGCAGTATTTCTACACATGAATGTCCCTAAACCTGTTTGATTGCACATTGCAGACCTTTTAATTTTTAGTCCTCTGTCTACTCTCAGTTTAGTTTTTGGTTTTGGGATTTTGGTCTTTTTTCAGTGTTTTGCTCATTTCTCGATCCCCTGGCATGTCCATCTGTCCCAGCAGAAATGCAACACCTGCAATCTCTCCCAGGACACAGGGTCCTCTGAGAGAAGTCTTTAGAATGATATCATTCATTCATTTCTTAAGAGCACACAACACTGCTCTGAAGCATCTGTTCTCTCTAAATCCTGCCGTTTGGACTTTGCTTCCTTTCTTGGGACACAATCTCTTCTTCTGACATATGGAGACTCAGAAACTCTTTTCCACCATAAACGAAACAGAAACATGACTACCAGAGCTTTCTGGAACTGGAACAGTAGCTCTTACATGTACAATGGCACAAAGCGAACCACAGCTGCTTGTCACCAATATTAAGCCTTCCTTAAAAGAAATAAAAAAAAAATAAATTAAGGTAGCAAGACCAAATACACCAAGAAACAAGCTTCATAACTCAGGGAGAGAAACAGAAGCATCACGAATCTCTGCTGGAAAGCCACCTCTGGAAACTAATAGGACCATCTGAGGAGAATTATGGTTCCCTGCTCTGTGCAAAGCCACCCTCTTTGCTCATGTGCTCAAGGCACTTGTTAATCCTCTTACTTCAGATGGGAAGGCATTAGTGCGTTAGTGTGTGTATGTTTAAGCATGTAGAAACCACTACAAAAAGTACCAGCATGAAACATGCTACAGGAAATATTTATTAGGAGAAAAAATGGGAGCAGTGAAGGATGAGCTCATGACACAAGCAGTGAAAGCATTCTCTGATTATTTGTTCCAATCTGTACTTCAAATACAGCCCCTAGTACTCTCTGTGCCTGTTAGAAAATGAAAAACTGAGAAAATAGGATTATAAAACCATACCTGAACATGAGGTATTAGTGAAGTAGGTTAGAACAGGAACGCATGCCTGGAAGAAAAGCATAGGGAGCAAAGCTGGACAGCATCTGTAAATGATCCTAGTTTATCTGAGAGGCCACTGTGGCCAGAGCCGTATCAAATGTCAGTCAAGCAACTGAGCACTGCACACCATTTCAACAGAACAGAATACAAGCATAGCCTATCTGCTGAATAACACCTTTTATTATTCATTTAAAATCATTAATTTCTAGACAATCCTACAGATTTCTAGTGAGTGACATAAACTGAGCGGCCTCATGCAGGTCTCAGATTCCACAGTTTATTTAGATCCACCAGTGTGAAATCACTGATGCTACACCTGAAATTACATCCACAGGGTAAGACCTTTAAACTTCTCTTTAAGAAAACATTGCATTAATTGAAAGTTTTGTGTTGTCCAGGTCAAGCCACAGTGACTTTCTCATGTGGAGAATGAGCAACCTGGTTTACCGGAAGGTGCCTCTGCCCATGGCAGAGGGGTTGGCATTCAGTGATCTTGAAAGTCCCTTCTAACCCAAACCATTCTATGATTCTATGAAACAGGAAATCTCTGCTATCTCTCATTCTTTACAACTTCTGGCAAAGGTGTATCCTTAAACTTAATGATGTCATTTAGTTGTTTCGTTCTGGTAGACTGAATAAAGCACTGAAATGACAAAGGCATAATGATATTTTGTATGCTTTTAATAAATTTACAATGTACACTGAAATAGACTTTGGCAATCATAGATAAGGCAGAGAATAAAAAATAAAAATGAGTTATTACATACCAGCTTTTGCAAACTTTATTCTGTTACTGGGAGCACTCTCTGCAGAGAAAGGCTGGATGTCTAATGAGAAACAATACTGCATTAGCCCCCAAGACCACTCAATTGATTTGGAAACCGGCAATTAAAAAAATGAGCTTAAATTTCTGCAATGGCCTTTCTGATGTTTGTGGATTCAGAGGAGCACCCTTCATTTAGAAAAATATAAAAAAAAAAGGGTTGTTTTTTAGAGAAAAGACATGAAAGAGAACACAGACTCCATTCTGATGAGTGAATTTGTGTACATAAACATTTTCAAATTCCCTGAGGAAAACAGCAAAATATTTATACTGCTCATCTGGTAATTTGATTCTGCTGCTGTCATGCTCTTTCTTTAAGCGCTCTTCATGACAGGAAAATTCCTTCAGGTTGGCTATTGTATCTTTCACAGAATTAGGACAAGGGGCCCTGCTCTTATGTGAATCACTTGCTTTGAACACGTCAAATATTAGAAAAGACAAGAAGTATATATCAGAAGCAAAATTTTAAGCTGATTTGGATCCTTGAAGATGCTGCTATGTGCATTTCCCTCTCCAGTCACCCAGCTATGCTCATCATCTCAGGAAGGTGCAAGAGACGCACCTCCTTTGCTGTGGTCTCTCTCACACCTCTCACACCCTCTGTGCAGGGGTTGCTTGTCTCTGGTTATCCTGCTCCTGTTAACTCTGCAGGGTCCACTCCCTATCTGGCCCTAAAAGGCTATAGCTGTAGCTTCAGAAAAACATTTTTAGTCAGCCCTTTTAATAATTAATCATAACATTCACCCTTAAAATGTGCAATGAAGAGAAACCATACACAGGGGGCAACATTTGTTTGCCAAAAAAAAAAAAAAAAAAAAACAAAGGAGGAA